>MDKF010585104.1:0-64669 GCA_026770625.1 Nicotiana glauca | reverse complement strand
CTGGTGGACGTAGGATTATTTTGATCCGAACCACGTTAAATCTTGTGTTCTTTCTTTTACGTTTCCGCTAACACATGCTTTGGCAGAGAAAATCCGGGCGGAAATAATCAAGCATTTCAGTGCAATTCTTCACAGGGAGTTCACGATAGGAAGCGACACATTTAGCATTCAGAGTACTTACTCTTAAGGGTGAGTAAATTACATTAATTTTAGAGTTTACGGAATTAAATAAAGTTTGTAGCCTCTATATATCTGGCAAGTTTATTAGTTGTCTACTGAAGGCATTTGCTTGCTTTTCTTTTATTAGTCATTGCATATGTTGCTTTGATTTTTGAAAGGCTATAGTTCTGTGGCACTGTTCTGTCATAGAATGATGTTGCATAAAAAAATGTGGTAATATCTTGAGTTCCTTATGTATGCCTTTTTTGTTATGTTAAAGCTTGTGTATCTCTCATTTTATCAGTAATTTGATATTTTTAAAAATTGCCATGACTGCTTTATACTATAATTCTTAAGCCAGCAGGTTCAGTATCATACTGTGAAATCAAAGCTTTCCTTGTTTATTTCTTGGGGCCTGGGAGAATTGTGAATCAATTCTTAGCTCACCGGTTTAGCTTACTTTTCTTAATAAACAACTAACTTCTTAATGTTCTCTCTATATACTTTTGCCACATGAAGCTTGCAACTATATTCATAGCCTTATAATACCACCGCATTGATAGAAGCTGCATCAAATATCTTTTTTCGCAAGTTCATCTAGACTTGCATGAAATGGAAACAAGATCCGTAGGTCCTTACATTTTTTTTTCTTTCTGAACTTTAAGGTATTAGGATTGTCCATATTGTATATAAGTTAATCCAAACAAATTTACTAGGGGCTTATATAGTGGCCTTGATAGTCCATATTAGATGATTTAGTTGAAACACCATCCAGAACATTTAAAAGTTTTTATGTCTTTTCTGAAGATCTAGAAGATCTAGAATCACCTGATTAAGATCCTTTTAAGGAAACAAAGGAAGGAAATGTAAAATTAAGATGGCGACCTTAGGAAAAACTGAGAAAGTAAGGAGTCCATAGTTGAGATTTTATATATAGATCAACAGAAATTAAATGAAAAGAAGTAGTAGCAATATATATTCTCCAAGCTTAGATGTAAATTGCTTTCAATCTTCAACAATTCTCTAGGAGAAGTGAGTTTGAAATTATTTTAGTGAGAATAACAACACAATTTGAGCCTTAAGAACATCAATAAAATTCCAATAAATCCCTTCAAATTCTGCTTATGAAGCTGAGAACATTGAAAGACTAGTGATTGTGAAGCTAAGAACGTCAGCTATATGGCAACAGTTTATCTCTGTTGTAGTTTGAGTTTGTTACATGGTTAAGCACTTCAGTGTTGCTGTTCTGTCAATTATGAGAAAGTGTGCTGTTTTTTTTTTCACCACGAGAAAGTGTTGCTGTAAAGGAAAAATGCTGGCAAATTTAAAGGATTTACAATGCTCTTTAGGTACGTTTATACATAGAATATAACTGTTTCTATTTTGCTGCCCACATAGAGTTGAATTTACATATTATATTGAGCATTGCCGTTCTAAATCAAACATGTATGCCATGATATATGAATTTAATACTTTCGCTCGATACATATCCCAATTGAAGACTATTATATTTCATCTCCTTGACATAATTATTTTGTAATTTCAGGTCATACAGGCTGATGATCCATAATTTAGCGGGTGGAAGATTTCAATATGATGAAGCATTGTAGAAATTATTTGAAGACAATTATTCATTAAGATTAGTTGTATAATGACATTAGTTATTTGCTTCAAACAATATAAGTTTATTTTTTAAGTTACTATGATATTAATATTTTGGATTACTACTTCCTTTTGTTTGTTAAGATTTAATAACATACATTATGTTTTTATGAGTCAATATTAATATTATTATTTAGATCATATTTCGAAATAGTGTGTAGCTATTATTAATGGTGGCTAAACTATTGTCGTTACAGCTTGTGACTTTTAGCGCAAATTTAACAGGATATACCGGTTATAAAAATTGACGATAAAAGAGCAAATTATGATGTTTCCATAGGGAATATTGCTGCCATTATAATTGCTGTTAAAGATGAGTTTTAGTGGTAATTTTATTGAATTTACCAACCATTAAAATATATGCTAAAGGGTCATGCTAATTCGTTTTCAAAAGGAATATTATAGCCATTCTAATTGCCATAAATCAATTACCACTAAAAGTATGGACTTTTAGCAGCAATTATTTTGAATTTAGCGACTATAAAAATAGATGCTAAAAGAGTATCAGTAGCCGTTTAAGATTGGATTTAGCAGCCAACATAGTTGCCGCAAACAATTGCCGTTAAAGCAAATGATATTTAACGGCAATAAATCAGGACTTTTACCAGCTTTTGTGAGAAATGCCGCTAAAGGCTTTGCCAACCCTGGCTTCAGCGGCTAAACATCAATAGCCGGTAAATGATACAGCGACTATTGTTATTACCGCAAATGCCCTTTTTTATTGCCACTAAATCCCCTTTTTGTTATAGTGACCACTCATGCTCGAAATATGTGAGCTGTTTGTAGACGCCCTTGACCCACTCCCTAAAACGGGGGGTAGTATTGGGGACCCGGGTGATAGCTACATATCAGGGAAAAAAACAAGTAATGAGAAAAGGGGTAAAACCAAAGGAGTAAATTAAGAGGAAACAAACTTATGTTTTGAGTTCCACTTCTCGGGGAACGGAAGGAACTCGGAGGGAATAAGGTCTTTAGTCTTTATCCGAACAAACCTCCCTTTCCAACCTTGGTCCCTGTCCTCGTCGATGTAGGAGAAAGGAGCCTTCTTTGCTCGTCAAGCAAGCTTGATTAGCCCCCCTCGGAAGATTCGAGGGCTGTAGACACGAAGAAGATGGTCGATCGTTAACCGGGGATCCTCTATGTTGTTGGCAAAGTGACGGAGAAGGGTGATGATCCTCCAAAAGGACAGGTAGATCTACCCGAGGCAGATCCCATACCTCTTAAGAAATTAAGGACCACCATGTCCATCGGACCGAGTGTGAAGGGATACGTATAGATGCTTAAGTATCCCTACATGTGCGTCGTGATGTCCTCATCAGGACTGGAAACGACTACGTTTTTGCCTTCCCATTTGCAATCCTCTTGGACCACATGGAGTGTTTCCTCGGTGATGTAGCAGAAGTACCTCCATGCCTCCTCTCCTCGATCCCCTTGTTTAGAGACTTTTTCGACCTTAAAGTCGTTATCTATGGAGCAACCTCCAGGGATAAAGTTTGTAAGAGGATGTTCCGAGGCTTCTACCGGAAGGGTTGCCTCGGTGCAGGCGGCCTAGGTGGATGTTGAAGGAGCAGTGTTTTGAGGCATCGATTTTAAGGTTTTAGCCATCTTGACTTGGGAATATGAGGAAGGTTAATATGAAGGTTTGAAGGTGGTTATGAAGATTTAAAGATCTGGTATGAAGATTTGAAGGTAAAGTATGAAGATGTGGAGAACATTTTATGAAGATTTAAGAGATTGATGAACAAATAAAAAATTATAGGGTAACTCAAGAAGATTCGAAATCCAAAAGTAAAAAAGGAAATCAGAGATTTTATATGAAAGAAATAATAAATGCGCGACATTTCGCATTCGGTACCTACCGAGGATGGTCAACCGGCGGCTGACACGTATCTGAAGTCAGAACGAAGCGACTGATGGGACGTTTTGGGGACTTGTCAACTCACTTGTGGTGTACGGAAGAAGGAACCGGAGTCAATTAATCACTTCGTCGTTTCTATAAATCTACTCTCTGAGAAGTGAGGGGACTATCTGTGTAAGAGTAAAATTGGGGATAAGGTCATCCCTAATTTCCCGATGAAGAAACATGAGACGACGTGGTTCATCGCAGGCTTGGGTAAAGCTGAGGGTTCCCCAGATCAGAGCCCGTGGGGACAAGTGATGCACCAAGATGTGGACATGCCCAAACATGAGAGGGATCGAGCTTGAGCAAAACAAAGAATCGAGGCTTAAGGGAAGACGGTTAGAGAGAACGAGCGAGGGGCCGAAATATCAACCATCAACCGAATATTACGGCATAAATCTCGCCCGATATCAGTTGCGGATCATAGATTACTAGAAGAGAAGGATTTTTACCTTATTTAGATTTGTACTAGGATTGAAACTCCTCTACTATATAAAAGGGAGAACCTTTTCATTTTTCACCCGCTATTGGCATGTATATCAAAGCAATAAAGTTTGTTTTTGTCTTCTAGCTATTGTTCAAAGTGTTCTTTAGTTGCTCATTTCTTTAGCTGTAACCGAGCCCATCTCGAGGGCTCGATCGGGACCAGTATCAGCGTTCAACTTAAAGTCAGGCTTAATTATTCCATAATGTTTGGTTTGATCGTTTTGTTTCTCTTTAATTTAATTATTTGTTGTTCTTAGATTATTCATGTTAAATTAAATCATATATCTTTTAAACCGCGTACAAATTTAATTGTTACTCATTTTAAGGGTAAATAAGTTTATTTGTTCTTTGTAGGAGTTTTGATGTTTTAGTAGATAAGGTTGTTGGTGGCATATGATAGTCATGAGAAGAGTGGCCTGGTAGGTTGCCTTTGTTTTATACAGATTGCGGGTGATTAATAATATTGTTTTAATTGCAAAAAAAATGCTCGTATAGTCATCAAGACGAGTTTTGGGAAGATCTAACCGGCTATGAGATTATATGCCCTTGTGAGACTTCTGCTAGCAACTATACCACGATCCTCTACATGAGGCTGCCATCTTAAGGCAATGAAGGTGCGAAGGAGTGATTATAGAGCCAAGGCATAGAGGCAACACAACTGTAGCTAGCCCCCTTACTTGTACTTTTCCATTGTGGATATAAAATAGCTACTAGGCATGCCTAGTAGTATAATTTGCCTAAAAAAAAAGGACGAGTTTTGGTCGAACGAAGAATACAATCTCAAGTTTCTTGTAAACCATCAAGCATGAGTTATATCTTGAATCGTATCTAGAAAGAACGATTCAATGTTTCTTCGAAGATAAGTAGTATAGTTTTATAAAGTTTTGTTTTTATACGTAATAACATTTTGTAAGTTAAATTCTAAAGATAAATTTAATAGGTTCGTCTATGGGGGTTAAAGACGACAAAGGAAAACCGCAAGAAGGAAGCAATTGCGAATACCATGAGCAAACGACGCTTGCGGACAATTCATGAAATATTCACGGCTATTTTTGTCTGGCCATCAATCGCCAATTCCAAACAACCTCTAAATACCACAACTTACATAAATAAAAGGGCAGTCCCTCTCAACATAATGCACAATCATTTCTTTGATTGTCCTTTTTGTCAATAGAAAACTCTTCTATTGTTTTTATTAAAACCAAACAAAGAAAAAAAAAAAGAAAAAAACGAAAATAGAATATGGAAAAGTTGAGATTTGTTCTTGTGCTGCTGCCATTGTGTCTTTCAACAACACTAGTAAAAGGAGGAGATCCTTTTTTGTTTTTTGAATGGAAAGTCACTTATGGCACCATCTCTCCCCTTGGTGCACCCCAACAAGTTATTTTGATCAATGGCCAATTTCCAGGACCTATAATTAATGGTACCTCCAACAATAATATTGTTGTCAATGTCTTCAATCAGTTGGACGAGCCATTCCTTTTTACATGGAACGGCGTCCAACAGAGGAAGAATTCGTGGCAAGAAGGTACCCTTGGCACCAATTGTCCCATTCCTCCCGGGAGTAATTTTACGTACCAATTCCAGGTCAAGGATCAAATTGGAAGCTTTTATTATTACCCAACCACAGCTCTGCATCGAGCAGCGGGTGGGTATGGTGGGATAAGTGTCCATAGTCGTGCATTGATTCCTGTACCCTTTGATGTTAACCCTGCAGACGAATTCTTCGTCCTTGTAAGTGATTGGTACACCAAAAGTCATTCCCAATTGAGGAAGCTTTTGGACAGTGGGCGCGCCCTGGGAAGGCCCAACGGAGTCATCATCAATGGCAAAAGCGGCAAAGGCGATAACAAGGACGAGCCAATGTTCACTATGACCCCTGGAAAGACGTACAGGTACAGGTTCTGTAACGTTGGCATGAAGGATTCTATCAACGTTAGAATACAAGGACACGTCATGAAATTAGTTGAGATCGAAGGATCTCACACCGTACAAAACATGTACGATTCACTTGACGTTCACCTCGGACAGTGTATGTCTGTTCTGGTAACAGCTGATAAAGAACCTAAGGATTACTTCCTCGTGGCCTCCACACGATTCACAAAAGAACCACACACTGCTACCGCCAATATCCGTTACGCCAATGGCAAAGGTGCCCCGGCCTCATTAGAATTGCCAAAGGCACCAATTGGTTGGGCTTGGTCACTTAACCAGTTCCGCTCATTCCGTTGGAATTTGACAGCAAGTGCAGCTAGACCTAATCCACAGGGATCTTACCACTACGGCCAGATCAACATCACGCGTACCATAAAACTAGTGAACACGGCGAGCTCAGTGGACGGGAAGCTTCGATATGCAATCAACGGTGTTTCACATGTGAATCCTGAGACTCCAATTAAGTTGGCTGAGTACTACGGTGTTGCTGATAAGGTTTTCAAGTATGATCTTATTAAGGATGATTATGAAGCTCCAGCTGCTAAAACAGAAGAGAAGATCACATTAGCACCAAATGTAGTAAATGGAACTTACCGCAACTTTGTAGAAATCATCTTTGAGAACCATGAGAAGAGTGTTCAATCTTTTCACTTGGCTGGATACTCTTTCTTTGCTGTTGCGTAAGTACCTTTTCCCAAACCTTCTACTCTCCCTTTAATTTAGAATATTTTAATCATACTCAACAATGCTATATTTGCCACTCTACACTACTAACTTTACTAGCTAGAGGCAGATTCAGGATTTGATTTAAATAGGTTCAAGGTTATGAATTCATTGAAAATATGAGATCAGAAAATAATATTTAATTTTTAGAGGTTTTTACAAATATATTTATGGTCTAAATAAAAAAATTATAGGTTCAAATCCATCCCTAAGAGAGACGGATCTAGGATTTGAACATTATGGGTTCGAGTCCAAAATTCAACCAGAACCCACAAAATTTAATTACTGGGTTCAGCTCTTTACTTATTTAGTGAACTTTTTTAACACGTATACGGAGTTTGAGTCTATGTTAGTAGGTCCGAATGAACCTATAACTGATGCACTATATCTGCCTCTGATCCCTAAAATTGTACATTCGTCACTATTAGTCGGTGGATACAAGTTTACAGTATTTTGACGCGTAGTTTAGATATATATGTGAAATCCACTAAACTTTCAACAAATATTGGACCTATATCTATAATTTTAATAGTACAATAGTTCTAGTGCCAAGAATGTTAAATTAATCTTGAATCTACCAAAAGTTTAATGAAATGACATGGTGTATATATGTAGGATTGAACCAGGGAAATGGACACCAGAGAAGAGGAAGAACTACAACTTGCTTGATGCAGTGTCAAGGAATACTATCCAAGTTTATCCTAATTCATGGGCAGCAATTATGACTACTATTGACAATGCTGGCCTTTGGAACTTAAGGTCAAATTCTCTTGAAAGGCAATACTTAGGACAACAGCTTTACTTCAGTGTCCTCTCTCCAAAAAGAGATTTGAAAGATGAATACAATATGCCTGACAATGATATCTTGTGCGGCATAATTAAGGACATGCCTCTACCAAAACCCTATTCCGTATAAATATTGATATTCTTATGTATGATCTCAGAATAACTTGTTTTTGCTCCTAACTCATCAAGGGCTTAGTATTCTGAGTTAGAGTGAAGATAGCGTAAACCAAAAAAACCAAAGGGAAAAAAATTTGACAAGAAATCCATGTTTGTATAAGGGGATTGAAGAGTTTTGGGTGACAAAAATCTCAAATTCTTGGTCTACTATTCCCTAACACATTGGCCAGCCTATTGTACATGCAGAATGAAATTCCTTCTATTTGCATTTTTTTTTAAAATAGTGTAGTCAAGAAATAATTTTGTTATTTGTTTCTGAATGCATTGAGCAAATCATCACACTTATAAATAAGAGGACAATGAATGTTTATTTTCCATCCTCCTTGGTATCTTTTAAATTTGTTATTTCTCTTCTTCACACTTGTGTTTCATTCGTCTTATTTACTTTCAAATAATAAAGAATGATACTCCTGTCGCAATTTCTGTCACTTTTTGTTTATCGAGATTCAAACTTTTTAATTTTGGTCATGAATTTAGATATAGAATCTTTATCTTGAGATATAATTAACATATTAAGAAACTACGTATAAACTACTACTATAAATTAGTACTCCCTCCGTTCCAATTTATATGAACCTGTTTGACTGGACACGGGGTTTAAGAAAAAATGAAGACTTTTGAAATTTGTGGTCTTAAACAAGTCATAAAGGGTCCCAGAGTATTTGTGTGGTTATAAAAACTTCTCATTAAGGGTAAAATTGCAAGTTTAACCTAAATTGTTACCAAATTTAGAAAGGGGTCATTCTTTTTGGCACGGACCAAAAAAGAAATAGGTTCATATAAACTGGAACAGAGGGAGTAATTAATAATTCAAAATATTCAAAAGGTGCATAAAAGAATCGCGGTCATATAAGGATTCGTTTGACTCTCAAAATTGAAACACCTTCACATAAATTAGGAAGGAGAGAATAGATCTGATCAATACTTTTACATTTGGATGTTATTTCCACACCTCACAAACAAGTAGACAATTAAGAAGCCATCATTGTACAAACAACAAAGTTTAACATTTCCTTCTTGCAAATTGAGTCATTTGACAGTGGAAAAATCAGAATATACAATAATGTTTTAATTAAGAAGAGAGAGTAAGGAAATCAGGGGTTTTGAGATGTTCCCAACTCCTAGAAAGGATAGACGTAGAGGCACCATCTATTCCTATGTGAGTTACATGCTTCACATTTGTTGGAACTCCTATTTCCATCACCATCATCTCCTCCTCCTCCATTTCATCCTTATCCACTGCAAAAGTTACATAACCTTATTATAGTTAGTTAAGTACACAATTGCAGAAATAATTTCGTAATTTTACTGTGTTTGTGTGACTTATAGGTCATGGTCCGAACTGTGGAAGTAGTCACTAATGTTTGCATTAGGATAGGTTGTCTATATCACACCCCTTGAGATGCGGCCCTCTTCTGGACTTGCGTAAACACGAGATACCTAGTGCACTGGGCTACCTTTTTTTTTTTACTGTCATGTTGAATAAAATTTAGTGATAATATGTAAAATTAACTTGTCTGAGTGGTGTTAGGTTGGAGGTCTGAAATGAAATTGTATGAGACAGAAATGGTTAATATATCAGAACTTCCCTAGCTGTGTAGTCTTAACTTTAGAGAAAGGGAAAGAAATATATCCCAATCTATTCAAAAGTTAAGATTTTTACTTTTTCCCACTTACTATTGTAGGAATATATATATAGTTTTATCTTGAGTAACAAACGAATTCAATGCAACCAGGAAACTTGCTTAGTTATAAATTTATGTACCTTCCTTGCTTTCCATTGAACTACAAGAAAACTTTTTTTTTAAATTCACTTCAAGCATTTGAATTCCCTAGTAATTGATTACCACCAAAAGTTGTTCAAACAAGAATAAGAGATTCAACATATATGGTAAAATGTGGAGACTCACCAAATAAGTGGGACAAGTTCTTGAAATTCTTGAAAAGCCTCTGAAACTTGGTAAGTGCCATAAGGCTTAAATTAGGACTCTTCAAACTTGAAATTCTGTCATCATCCTCTCCTTCTTCTTGTTCCTCTTCCTCCTCTTTTCCTTCTTCTTGGCTCCCTGCATTATGGAAAATATTAACACCAACATAGCCATTCTATACAAAGGATTTAACTTATATATACAGACAGTCTAAAGAATATTCACATTTTGTTGTAGCTAGTAAAAGGGCAGCCCGGTGCACTAAGCTCCTGCTATGTGCGGGGTCCAGAGTAGGGTCGGACCACAAGGGTATATAATGTACGCATCCTTACCCTGCATTTCTGCAAGAAGCTGTTTCTACAGCCCAAACCCGTGACGTGCTGGTCACATAGCAGTAACTTTATCAGTTACGCCAAGGTTAGTAACTTTTCTTATTTTCATGTTAATATTCATACTTTTTATGGACAACAACATGTATGTTATCTTGATCTAGTAGTGTAAAAATTATGTTACATTGTTAGTATAGAAATTATAACTCCTACAAATAATTGTAAAACGAGGTGTGTGTAGTGTAAGGGAGAGGGAAGAATTAAGAGAAAGAAAGAGCAAAAGAGACTTGTGGGAGTTAAGTTGGTTTCATGAGAGCTTGATCTTTTATGATGAAGTTGACCAATTGCAACACTTGATTCAGAGATGCAACCCATAGAAAATGGAAGAAGTACAAATTTTTCCATTCTATCCCTCATTCTGATCAAACAAACTAACAACACACACAAAAATGTAGATATTCTTGTTCCTTGTGGTGAAAGGAGGGAGAAGAAAATGGTAGTTGGAATTATAAGGTTGAGAGAGTTGGGAAAGGTTTGTTATAGTAGTTGCTGTCTTTTGCCTTTATTGTTAAGTTATATTACTCCAAATAATAATAATACTACGTTTATAGTCAATATCAAATCTTAAGTTAAACATGAATGTTCAAATCATTCATAATGCACATATATACCCCTCCATCTGTCTCAATTTATGTGACACTTTTTTGTTTCTCGAGAGTCAAACCTCTTAATTTTGACCGTGTGACAGACATATACAATCCTTAAGTTTTTAGAAATTAGAAAATTTATATATTTCGAAATTACATAAAAAGTATCATAAGTCACAATAATTAATAATTCAAAATATTCAAAAGGCATATAAAAAAGTTGCGATCAAAGATTAACTCATTTGACTCTAAAAATTTGAACACCGTAGTATAAATTGGGACGGAGGAAGTAGCAAAGAAGAAATCTCAGCTGTACATTCAGATGTGTGTGTTTGTTTTGTCAGACCTTCATATGTTGGGTCGTAGTGCATTGTGGGGTCTTCTTTTTAATTTGCTTGTCACACTTAGAGGAGAAGTCACCGTTTGTTTTAGTTGGAAGATACCAAACACTAGTCCCCAATGCACTACGTACCAAAATTCTTTTCCTTTTCCTTCTTTTCATTTCTAGTGCATGAAACATGAGTATTTACTTCAATTGGACTCCAACTTATTAAGTGTATAACAAGCAAAAATGAAACTTTTTTAATGTAGATGATTTTGGAGCCATAATTTCTTAGATGCAATTACTACTGTATTGGCTAAGCTGCTAATTTGTGGACATTACAAGTGTTCTATCTCTTTCTTCAATCCTCAAAACAATCTTTTAATGTGAGTGACTAGTTCACAGTCACAACTCATAAATGAGACGTTTAAGTACTTAGAATTCTTTAATAAATGAACTTAATATTCTGCAGATCACCCACGAACAAATTCAACCTAAATAAAATTAAAGGAGCAAAAAAGATATACCTGAATAAAAATGAATGATGCAGAATAATTGGAGAATAAAATTTTGGTAAAAGGGACGCGTTTATTGTCCAAATGTGGAAAAAGAATGTAACTCTTATAGCTGTGTACCTACTTTTTTGGGTGTATGATAAATTCTCAGAATAAGCATTGCAAACTTTAATGAGATGACCTACTTCTAGCAAATCTAAAGCAAAGTGAATTGAATATACTGTACCCTACATTGATTTTCCCTAAACTACAAGTCATCCAAAGTTGATCACCAATCGAGAATCAAGTAAAGAAGAAAAATATGGCCTACCTATTTGAATCATTTGCAATAGGGTTTGGAAGAGTTTCAATGATGACACTTGAAGTGAGGTACCCTAATCAGTAATATTTTTTTAATAACCAAAAAATTCTCGAGGACCAACTTGTATGGGGTCGAATTTGACCAACCACGTCCTACCGTCAACATTACCAACCACCGAATGTCTACGAGCCAACACGAAGGAACGACCCTGGGGTGAGAGGAGGAACGACCTCGACCTGTTATCGGCTCCGCTATAAAGTACACTGACGTGTCACTCTAAGGGCTCAGCTCGAGTCCCCCCATTATATAAAGGAGATCCGAACCTTATAATAAGTAGATAACTGGTAATAGAAAAACTGATTCTCTCTTTAATATTTATCTCCATATCATTCTCTCCTTCTCTCTCTCTATCGCTTTCCTTTACTGCTATTATTGTTCCGATTATTGAAACGATCCTGGGGGTTATTATCTTCAACTACGATTTACCCCTTCATCTCTTTGATTGATTTGCTTAAAAAAGGTTTAACTCCTTTTGAGTCAAATAATTTGGCGCCGTCTGTGGGGATTTCGGTAGTTGAAACCGTAGTTCTCACCTGGGATATCAAAATCAACGATCTCTATCCTTCACACTCCATACAAACCAGCGATGGCAAAGAAAGAAGCAAGGTTGAAGGCAATAGCAAATGTCTCAAACCTCTTAGACTCCCTCAACGAAGCTGGTAGAGAAGATACCGAGAATATAACACCAAGAGGTATACCGGAGGGAGAGATCTCACCCTCTATACTCGAGGATCCGATGATCTTACGCGAAAGAGGGACTTCAACATCCACGGTGAAAGAAACACCACCAGCAGTCCAAAAGCTGTTAGAGGAGGAGTGGTTGACAAGCGCTCTAAACACCGTGCTTGGAAAACCCCCTCTAGGAAATACCAGAGATTCGCCGACGGTAGAAGTCGCTGCTGTCACCAGCGAGCCAGGCACTGTACAAACAATCAACACTTGCACTACCACCAATGCAAGTGATGGTACACTCGCGATCATCCTAAAGAAAATGGAAGAAATAGAAAACGAGAACAAAATGCTTCGTGACGGAATGAAAGAACACCGGGAAAGGGTTGACAAAATACCCGGCGCCCCTAAGCTGCTGCCAAAACGCGATGTGGGAAGGTTTGTCGAGCAGTCGTACAGTGAGGAAGCTGCTCCCCACCCCATCCCGAAAACCTTTAAAATGGCACCATACTTGAAAATATACGACGGGACCACGGATCCAGAAGATCACCTGATTCATTACGTCACTGCGGTAAAAGGCAACGACTTGTCAAAAGAACAAGTGTCATCTGTGCTGTTGAAAAAGTTCTGTGAGACTCTGACAGGAGGAGCGTTAACCTGGTATTCTCAGCTACCAGCACAGTCGATATCGACGTTCGAGGAAATGGCGGATAAATTCGCTACCGCTCATGCAGGAGCAAAGAAGGTTGAAGCCAAGGTCAATGACATATTCGCCATCAGACAAACGGCGGGCGAAGGGCACCGAGACTTTCTAGCCCGGTTCAACAGGGTAAGAATGGGACTGCCAAATGTGTCGGAAGGAATGGCGGTCGCAGCCTTCCAAAACGGATTAAGCAGAAGCGGATCGAAGGCAACCAAGAAGCTACTCAACAGACTTATGAAGTACCCTCCCACCACATGGGAGGAAATCCATAATGCCTACTGCGCCGAAGTAAGAGCAGATGAAGACGATCTCAACGGTCCAACCCAGCGACTAACATCAGTACAGTCCGAGGTAAGGAGGGATCGACGTAGCGACGGACGAAGGGATCAGCTCCTGCGCTTCAACAGAGAAAGGCATCAACCCTATGTCAGAAATCCTAATCCGCTTCCCCCGAGGCATGCAAATGTCGTGTCGCGACATATCGCGCCCCTTTGAAACGAAAAAGGTAAGCCTCCATTATTATCTGCTCATAACTTTTGTGTTTCCCCTTCACAAAATAGTGTACGCACTAGAGAAGCTGGGCGCGAAGGTGCAGTGGCCACAAAAGATGAAATCGGACCCAAATGCAAGAAGGTCAAATGTCCTCTGCGAATTCCATCAGGAAAGAGGACACAAGACCCAAGACTGCATAGGTTTACGACATGAGGTGGTCAGAATGCTGAACCAGGGATACCTGAAAGAACTGGTCAGCGGTAAGGGAAAGGCCAACTTCGCCAGAGGGTGCGACCCATCTCAAGGACCACCAAGGTCAACGTCCCCGGCACGTACCATACAAATGATTATCGGCGGTGGCGACGACTCGGTGACCAACCACATAAAGTTCGCCACCACGCATAAGCTGAAACGTACAATCACTCACGAACGGTATGATGGCTTCGAAGACAGTATCATCTTCGAAAAGTCACATACCGACGTTTTGTCTTTCCTTCATTACGATGCTTTAGTCATAACATTACGCATTGCTGATACAGATGTGAAGAGAATTATGGTAGACGATGGAAGCGGCGCGTGTATTATCCACCCGAGATTTCTCATGCGAATGAAGCTCGAGGATAAGATGATACCACGTTGCATAATACTAACGGGTTTTAATAATGCAGTAGAGCGGACGTCTGGAGAAATAGCACTACCAGTCTTGGCTGGGGGAGTCACGCTGGAAACTACATTCCATGTCATGGACCAGGAAACCGCCTATAATGCCATCATAGGATGCCCATGGATACACGCCATGCGAGCCGTCCCCTCAAGCTTCTATCAGGTAATCAAGTTTCCCACCCTGTGGGGAATTTTCAGCATCCGAGGCGAGTCGCGCACCGCCCAGGAATGCTACCGGATCGCCCAAGACTGCACGCATACCAAGCAATTAAAAGGGGCAAGCGCGGAGGCATAGCAATCATCCATGTCGGGAGCTAAAACCGACTCGCCAGCAGAAGTCATCATAGAGCCCGACGTTGTAGAGGCTTGCAAAGCAACTATTGAAGATCTCGGCACGGTACACCTGGACGATACAAAAAAGGCTTATATCGGACACAACCTCTCCGAGCCAGGTAAGTATCGTGAATTTTTGACTAACAATGCCGATCTATTTGCCTTTTCACACTCAGATATGCCGGGGATTCCGAAAGACATCGCCACTCATAAGCTGAATGTCGATCCGCTCTATCCGTCCGTACGGCAGATGAGGAGGAAATTCAATGCCGCAATTAACGAGGCAGTTAATGAAGAAGTGGACAAATTACTGGCTAACGGCTCCATCAGAGAATCGAAATATCCCCAATGGGTCACTAATGTGGTCATGGTCAAAAAGAAAAACGGCAAGTGGAGAATGTACGTGGACTTCACCGATCTGAACAAGGCATGTCCAAAAGATTCCTTTCCATTGTCCCATATCGACCAACTGATCGACGCAACAGCGGGACACGAACTGCTGAGTTTCTTGGACGCCTACTCCGGTTACAACCAGATCCTAATGGCCAAGGAGGATCAAGAGAAAATAACTTCCATCACCCACCAAGGGACTTACTGCTATAAGGTGCTGCCATTCGGACTCAAGAATGCGGGGGCCATATACCAGAGGTTAGTTACCAAGATATTCAAGGAACAGCTCGGCAAGACAATGGAGGTCTATATCGACGACATGCTGGTGAAATCGGCAAAGAAAGAAGACCATATCGGTCATCTGAAAGAAGCCTTCGAGATATTGAAGCAGTACGGGATGAAACTAAATCCGGAAAAATGTGCCTTCAACGTGGCCTCAGGAAAATTTCTGGGTTTCCTTGTGTCACAACGAGGCATCGAAGTCAACCTGGATCAGATCAAGGCCATAGACATAATACCTGAGGTACTGAACAGCAAAAAACAGGTACAGAAGCTGACGGGCCGAATAGCCACCCTAATCAAGGTTCGTTTCACGATCTTCGGACAGGTGCCACACGTTCTTCAATGTACTGAAAAAGGATCATGGACTACAATGGAACGAAGAGTGCATCGACGCCCTGAGGAAACTGAAAGCATATCTGTCCTCACCACCACTACTCGTCAAGGCGGACCCAGGTGAGAGTCTGCTCGTATACCTAACAGTATCCGAAGTCGCCGTCAGCGCAGTCCTGGTCCGCAAAAATAAAGGTACACAATCCCACATTTACTATATCAGCAAGACCTTAATCAATGCCGAAACAAGGTACCCACACCTTGAAAAACTGGCTCTGACACTAGTCTACCTTCACGAAAGCTTAGACCCTACTTTCAATGTCACCCCATAAAAGTAATAACAACATTTCCCCTAAGGGGCATCCTGCATAAACCCGAGCTCTCAGGCAGACTCGCCAGATGGGCCATAGAGCTCAGCGAGCACGACATAACGTATCACCCGCGAACTGCCATTAAGTCGCAGGTACTCGCCGACTTTATCGCCGATTTCAGTGCGGAAATTCTGTCGGAAGCGGAACAAGAGGCCCTTCATGCCTCCACTCTCACCGACATTTGGACCCTCTATACTGACGGAGCCTAGAATGCCTCGGGATCGGGACTGGGACTCGTCCTCGAAGTCCCTACAGGCGAAGTAATTCACCAGTCCATACGATGTCCCGAGATGACTAACAACGAGGCCGAGTACGAGGCTGTGGTTGAAGGTATGAAGTTAGCACTCAAGTACGGAGCCCGGCGACTCATCCTCCACTGCGACTCTCAACTCGTCGTAAATCAAGTCACCGGGACTTTCCAAATTAAAGAACAAAGACTACAAAAATATCAATCAGAGATCCAAAAGTTGATGCCAAAATTCGACGAATGCCGCCTCGAGCAAATACCTAGGGCACAAAACATTGAAGCAGATGGCCTAGCCAAGCTAGCCGCAGCCACCAAAAACATCAACAAAGGAAACGTGGTCACTCTCCTCCATTCAGCCATAGATCAAGTCGAGGAATTTTCCTTGAAATTAACTTGGGACTGGTGCAACCGCTTTGTATCCTATCTGTAGGACGGAACACTCCCGCCAGACAAAAAAGAATCCAAGAAACTTCGAGTGCAAGCTGCCCGATACAGCCTGGTAAATCATGACCTCTATAAAAGAACTTTCGGTGGCCCCCTCGCTAAATGCCTCGGACCCCACCAAACAAGACAAGTATTGGAGGAGGTGCAGGAGGGCCATTGCGGCACCCATACTGGGAACCGCGCCCTCGTCCGATGCCTCATCCACGCCGGCTATTACTGGCCTACTATGAAAAAAGAAGCAGCAGACTACGTCCAGAGATGCAAGCGGTGCCAAAAATACGCCCCCATGATACATCAAGCGGGAGAACCCCTTCATTCCGTCACTTCGCCATGGCCCTTCATAAAATGAGGGATGGACATAATCGGCCCCCTGCCAGCTGGGCGAGGAAAGGTACGTTTCCTTTTAGTTTAACTCACTATTTCTCCAAATGGGTGGAAGCAGGTGCGTACGCCCAAATGCGCGAACAGGAGGTCATCGCTTTTATATGGAAAAACGTTATATGTCGTTTCGGCATCCCCAAAGAAATCAGCTGCGACAATGGGCCTCAGTTCATCGGAAAGAAAATGACCGAGTTCTTCGAAAAATGGCACATCAAGCGGATACTCTCCACTCCGTACCACCCAGCCGCCAACGGTCAAGTCGAGTCTTCCAACAAAGTAATATTGAACATATTGAAAAAGAAGCTCGAGGAAGCTAACGGTTAATGGCCCGAATTACTACCCGAAGTACTATGGGCATACCGAACAACACCAAAGTCCAGCACGGGAGAAACGCCATATTCACTAGTCTATGGAACTGATGCAGTCATACCTGTCGAGATCGGGGAGCCAAGCCTGAGATACTCCCATGACAACGGGGCGGGTAACGATGAAAATAGGTTACAAGACCTAGATGAAGTTGAAGAGCGGAGAGACATGACCCATATAAGAACGATAGCCCAAAAACAGCAGGTAGAAAGATACTACAATAGAAAAGCAAAAGTAAGATCACTCAAAGTTGGTGATTACGTCCTCAAGGCCAAAACGCTGACATCGAAAGTCCCAAACGAGGGAAAGTTGGGAGCCAACTGGGACGGACCATATAAAATCACAGCAGCCGCAAATAAGGGAGCATTCCAATTGGAAACTATGGAGGGAAAACCACTCCAAAACAACTGGAACGTCGCTCACCTCAAGTACTTCCACTTCTAAGAGGCATCTCCTAAGTCGTACTCTTTTTCCCTCACTTGAGTTTTGTCCCAATTGGGTTTTCTCGGGAAGGTTTTTTAACGAGGCGGCGAAGGGGATGCCCCATGGATCAAAAGCGCAATTCATCACCTCGGTCCATCAACACGGTCTCTAGACCGAAGTAATGAAGGGACTACCCCAATCAATCTCCATTATATATGCAGAAGTCAATCTCCATCCAGTCAATCTCCATTATATATGCAAAAGTAGATCTCCATTGTATGAATAGAAGTCGATCTCCATTGTATGAATAGAAGTCAATCTCCATTGTATGAACAAAAATCTCCATTATGTGAACAAAAGTGTCGATCTCCATTGTATAAACAGAAATCTCCACGATATGAACAGAAGTCGAATCTCCATCGAAACATCTTAACGGCTAAGGCCATCGACATTGTTCGACCTGGTTCCAACCACGACGGATGTTACTTCGACGACAGTCAAAATAACATCTTAACGGCTAAGGCCATCGACATTGTTCGACCTCGTTCGAACCACGACGGATGTTACTTCGACGACAGTCGAAACAACATCTTAACGGCTAAGGCCATCGACATTGTTCGACCTCGTTCGAACCACGACGGATGTTACTTCGACGACAGTCGAAACAACATCTTAACGGCTAAGGCCATCGACATTGTTCGACCTCGTTCGAACCACGACGGATGTTACTTCGACGACAGTCGAAACAACATCTTAACGGCTAAGGCCATCGACATTGTTCGACCTCGTTCGAACCACGACGGATGTTACTTCGACGACAGTCGAAACAACATCTTAACGGCTAAGGCCATCGACATTGTTCGACCTCGTTCGAACCACGACGGATGTTACTTCGACGACAGTCGAAACAACATCTTAACGGCTAAGGCCATCGACATTGTTCGACCTCGTTCGAACCACGACGGATGTTACTTCGACGACAGTCGAAACAACATCTTAACGGCTAAGGCCATCGACATTGTTCGACCTCGTTCGAACCACGACGGATGTTACTTCGACGACAGTCGAAACAACATCTTAACGGCTAAGGCCATCGACATTGTTCGACCTCGTTCGAACCACGACGGATGTTACTTCGACGACAGTCGAAACAACATCTTAACGGCTAAGGCCATCGACATTGTTCGACCTCGTTCGAACCATGATGGATGTTACTTCGACGACAGTCGAAACAACATCTTAACGACTAAGGCCATCGACATTGTTCGACCTCGTTCGAACCACGACGGATGTTACTTCAACGACAGTCGAAACAACATCTTAACGGCTAAGGCCATCGACATTGTTCGACCTCGTTCGAACCACGACGGATGTTACTTCGACGATAGTCGAAACAACATCTTAACGGCTAAGGCCATCGACATTGTTCGACCTCGTTCGAACCACAACGGTTGTTACCTCAACGACAGTCAAAGCAACATCCTAACGAACAAGTTCAACGTCAGTTCGCTCTCATTCGAACCACGACGAAATCTCCTAAAAGGCAATATCCGCGAAGGCTAAGTATAAAACTAAAACAACAAAAGGGAGAAGCGACAAACAGCCGAAGCGACAAAAATAAAAGTTTATATTACAACAAAAATTATATACAATCGTCCACATGGACGGATTTTAGTGCACCATACAGCCAAGGGAGATGCGAAAGCAAAAATAAACAAAATTAAACTAGCTACCACCCCCTGTGGGATAAGCGTCCTCGTACCATGCGTCCGAGTCAAGACGATCGACATCTCGGAAGCAGCATGCTCCCCGTCGGGAGAGTCGGGGTAATACCCACATGATTCACGAGCTGCATGCGCTTCCTTTCGCACCGCTTGAACCTCCGCCTCCGTAGCTCGACCCTCTGGGTGTAAAGCTCTGAATATATCAAGTCGAGACTCTGCATAGACCCACATTTCATAGGCACTACGACGCTGGCCCCGACCAGATGGGGGACAAGGCGAGGAGGGCTGAGAATGCCATCCCGCTTCCTCAGACCTCGGAGGGGCGACTTGCCTCTGCAACACGGCCAATTTGTCGGCATTAGCACTTAGCTCGCCTTTAAGTCTGTCGATTTCCGCCATTCTAACACCAAGCTTGGCGGTCAGACCTGCTACCCTCTGCTGCAAGTGGGCATTCTCCGCAGCCACCCCTCGATTCAGTTTGAGTTCATCATCCTTCGCCCTAAGGAGAACCTCCAGCTCACTGTTACGAGCAACGTCCCTCACAAGCTCCCCGTCCGTCTCCTCCAGCTCCGCCCCCTACATTCCAACTGGGCCCCCTCTCCTTAAGCCCCTCGCGGAATACTTGGAACTCAGGGTCCTGTCGAAAGAGGTCAGCCACCGCTTGGTGCTTAGCACGGCATTTTCGATACTTTCTCAACACCTTCTTATAGAGGTCCGTCCTCTTCCGCTCACGACGGTCTCTCTCCACCTCCAGGACGAGGGTCTAAAAAAATATAAACAAAGCAATAGTAAGCATATTTCCTTACCCATCCTACAATGAGAAAGAAGAAAACAGTGAGGTGATGAAACCTACCTGTAAAGCCATGCCGGCAACCTTCCGAGACAGCTCTGCATCGTTCATCGTCCTGAGCATCCCACTCTCAGGGGCAGCGCACAACAGGGTAAGCGATGATGCAACCTGCTCGCTATTCAGCAACAAATTGCAATCCCTAGGGATTGTTATATGACGGGCATATCCACCCGACGCCACCTCCACTTGGGTATGACAACCCAAAAACTCGTTTACGTCCTCAGGGGCAACGTCGGAACCCGATTCATTGGCTTCCACGTCAGGCCCACCAACGTTAGTCGACGAACCCCCCTCAGCGGGACGCACCGAACTAACCCTTGGGCTGACTCTCCCCTCATGTGCCGACCTCCCCGATCGAATAGCGTCGGCCATAAACACGGGCGCCGAGGCCACCCGAGATGTTCCGCCGTCATCAGCTTCAACAGCCACCCCTTTCCCCAGCTCTAGTCTTCTCCTTTTCATTTCCGGCGGCTCCTCACCATGAGGAGATTCGTCGGCGGGTTGTGGAGCCGGTGTCAACAAAGTCGGCTCCTCTATGGTCACAGCCGCGGACGTAGCTCCCAGATGGGGTGTAAGAGAATGACTCTCGCGAACAGACTCGCATAGAATATCTTGAGCGTCCGCGACAATAATAGGACGCACAGAAGCAGGGGTTGTCGCCTTCTTCCTAGAAGCTCCTCGACCTATTACCACGAAATCACAGTTAGGTAAGGTCGTCTAACCAACAAAGCGAAATCGGAAGTTTACCTGTAGAAACTTGAGGGCCATAGGTTGCATGAAGGCAGGCTAAGTCCGGGTTTCCTCCGCGTGAGGCAGCAAGCCAGCGACCCAGCTCCTTAGCCCGACAACGAGTTGGGGCGGACGAGCTATGGCTGTAATATGAAAGTTAGAACTACGATAACAACGTGCAACAGAGAACTTGATGAGCTACGGCACGTATGTGTTTTGTTCCATCTTTCTGGAATCCCGGTAGGGTTGGAGACCATATGCTCGGTCCTGACAAAGAAATATTTGTGCCAGAATTTACGGCTAGGACGGTCGTCGATTCCCACCACCAATCCCTTCGTACCACGCATCCTTAAGTGCACCATGTTCCCTCTAAGGAAACCAGCTGTGAATAAGTGTAAGAGATGATTTACGGAGACGCTACATCCGGCCAACGCTGCATATTTAGTCAATAGCAGCAGCATTTTAAGTGTATACGGCGTAAGCTGAGCCGGGCAGATATGGTAGAATCTGCAGAACTCCTCCGCCAAGGGAAAAAGGGGAAGACTATAGCCTATCAAGAAGGGGTACTCATAAAAGGCACAATAGCCCGGCCTGTGAACGTTGACGTGATCCTCCCCCACCGGGACCATCTCTACGTGGTCTGGAATGCCATATTTTGCGCGGAGGTCATCCAAGTGGTTCTGTCCCGTCTCAGAACGCACTGTAGCTGGAACTGCGAAATCCTTGTTGAAATCACACCGAGGCAGAGAATGCCTCGGTAACAGAGCTTCCACCGTGAGAGGACTGATATCCTCTTCCACTTCCACCTCCCCGCCATCGGAGGAGAGCGGTGCCTTCGATGGAACTAGCTCAGGAACCTTTTCTTTGGTACGGCGAGACTTGGGCATATTTTCGTCCGAAAACGATCACGCGAAAAGAAATGAAGAAGAAGAAAATTCTCTAGTCAAGAACGGAGAGTACAGAAACACGAAAATCAGTAGAAGAGGGCTGGGAAATTCTTAAGAATGACCAAAGTTCTCCAACGAAATTAAACCCTTCCCCTATTTATAGGGTTGGGTGGCGCCAGAATCGAGGCGTCAGATTTCAAATCAACGCGAGAAACCAAGTGCTAGAGCGTCAGTTCTTTTCTGCCTCGAGAATACACATAATGATGACGCATGCGAACGCTGACGTCACCCAAGGCAGAACGTTCTACTTAAACGTTCCGACAGGAATGATTGCCGTTTTACACCGGTCACATCGTGTCAAGTCAACAAGTCAAACTCTCCTGACGGACACGTTGATTCCGCCCATCCAGGACGCATCCCGTTGCTACCCCGACGAGCGGAGGGACTAACTGTATGGGGTCGAATTTGAACAACCACGTCCTACCGTCAACATGACCAACCACCGAATGTCTACGAGCCGACACGAAGGAACGAACCCGGGGTGAGAGGAGGAACGACCTCAACCTGTTATCGGCTCCGCTATAAAGTACACTGACATCGTCACTCTAAGGGCTCAGCTCGAGTCCCCCCATTATATAAAGGGGATCCGAACCTTGTAATAAGTATATAACTGGTAATAGAAAAACTGATTCTTTCTCTAGTATTTATCTCCATATCATTCTCTCCTTCTCTCTCTCTATCTCTTTCCTTTACTGCTATTATTGTTTCGATTATTGAAACGATCCTACGGGTTATTATCTTCAACTACGATTTACCCCTTCATCTCTTTGATTGATTTGCTTAAAAAAGGTTTAACTCCTTTTGAGTCAAACACAACTGGCACATAATTCAGAACTCGGTGGATAACGTGCCCTCTCCCCCTCTACCATTCTACATTTAAGTACCAGAGTCGAGTTCGAAATCCATGACATGTGCTTGACAGTGACATCCTAGGCAAATCCCAGATCGACAAAACATGGGAGAAATGCTGGGTATATAAGTAAACAGGCCTTAGACCCGAGTGACGCGTTTTAAACCCGTGAGGGCCTAGGCCCAGAGCGGACAATATCAATAGCGGTCCGGGTTGTTACATTGACCTCATGCATCACGCACTGCACTCCTATCACTGAACAAATGTTCTGGGGGTCAACCTTAATTAGTGAAATCGCGGCACCATAACTACCACATCATTAGTTCAGTTTTGAGGAGCCTATGATAAACAAATTGTTGAAGTCTTGTACAAGTAAAGTCACAACTTTGGACTCTGGTTACACGAGATGTGAATATAGACATCAAAATAAAATGCAAGGAAGAAATATATTAACATCTTCATACAGCAGAATAAGATATTTCTGAAGAGAAATTAGAAGTTGAAGGGTAGATTTGATAGAAATGACTTACTGCACATAATTATGAATTCCAAACCCTTGGGCCTCAATTTAAATCGTCACGAGCATTCTCTTTTGACACTATCAACTGGTAGTGAAAGGACAAAATAACTTCATCATCTAGAAGTTACAGTTCCTGAAGAGCTATACATATATGTATTTGGAACATGGAATTTCCAATGAGCTGGAGAAAGCTGAGAGTTATTACCTGGAAAAGCGGACTTATAAATATGGTTCCGAAATATCATTGGTGAACAGGTGAATTCTAATATAAATCAACAAATGCACCGCTAACCAGTTGAAGATCCCACAAATACAACTATCAGGGATGTAAAGACACAACAGCTTAAATAGAAAGCATAAGGTAGAAAAAATTTCATTCTATTTCTAATGCATTTACCTCTGATTAGATTTTGAGTGCCAATTGAAGTCTGGTTTGACAATCTGAGGCAAACAATCAGTAGTAATTTCACAAAGGCATATCTGACCAAATTATTGTTCTTGACCTCTCAAAAAGATAAATGATGACATGATCAACCATATATCAAAGCAAGAAATATCCAAAAAGATTTGAGTTCATGTTCCTTAACTATCACCAGCTTAATTCACTTGTAATCTCTGTATGTGTCAGGAGCAATACATCAGCCTTCGTACTGTAAAGTCCGATCAAACATATAGCACCAGAATTCAGGTTGTAAACTGGGTAAAGCATCTAGTGATTAAAGGTGTACACAGATGTATCTGCTCCTCTCTTTTTCTTCGACTTCCTGCATTCCCAAATTCTGTCATTCTCAAAGGTGTGTGTCCTTCAGTTGCAAGGCAGCTTGTTTCAATTAATCTGATTTTCCCCTTTATAATCATGTGGGATTCTGTTCGCCATTTTTCAACTAAGTCCATGATTGACCTGGGAGTTTCATAACTTTCCTTTCCTTCATCAAGACCCTTATTTTCGATGCTCCATCCCAATTGTCATTGTCTGAACAAGTATTTGACAACAAAATGTAAGGACTGTCTTCACTTGGCTGAAGTTCCAGCAATTTCTCAGAAACACGCCTTGCCATCTTCACGTTTTTGTGAACCAAGCAAGAAGATAATAGTACCTTCCAAACTTGGGTCATGTCAGAGATTCTATTCTCATGAATGAAATCATAAGCCTCCTCTAAACAACCTACTCGGCCGAAAAGATCAACCATACAAGTGAAATGTTCGACACAAGGCTTGATGCCATAAACTTGTTTCATCAACCTAAAATACTTGCAACCGTCTTTCACCAAACCTGCATGACTACATGCAGTTAAAACGCTAACGAAACTTACTTCATTTGGTGCAATCCTCTGATTCAGCATAATCTCAAAAAGCTGAACAGCCTCTGCTCCTTTTCCATGTATGGCATAACTGTTTATCATAGCCGTCCACACCACGATATTCCGAGTTTGGGTTTGCTCAAAAGACAACCAAGCAGAATTTAACTTTCCGCATTTGGCATACATGTCGATAATTGCAGAAATCAAAAATATGTCCCATATGTGTCCAAGTTTTTGGACATAACCATGAATCTGCTGCCCAAGTTCCAAAAACTCACTATTCGCACAAGCAGTAAGAATGCTTGACAGTGTAAACACATCAACTTCCAATTGATCACGCACCATGGAGCTAAAAACTTCTAAAGCATCTTTCAGCATGCCATTGTGAATATAACCTGATATAATTGTACTCCACGGAACAGAATGTGAATATTGTACTTCCGCAGCACCTTGGTGTAATTCTTGGAAAATCCTAGAAGCCTTCTCCATTTGCCCACATTTGCAATACATATCAATTAGCGAGGCCGTCACAAGCGCGTCTTCATATATCAACAACCTCCTCACTTTACCATGGAGTTGCCTCCCTAATTCGAGATTTCTAAGTGAAGACATCAATGTGAATGATATAGAAAACGTAACTTCATTAAATGAAGGCCCGCATGAGGTCATTTGGTGTAGGAGCTCAAGGGCATCCTTTTCAAACCCACGTCGCATAAGCCCATCAATGATTGTATTCCAACTCGAAACATCCTTTTCAGGCATCTTTTTAAAAAGTTTTACACTCTTCTCCATATCTCCTATACTCAAATATCCTGCCAGCATTATATTCCAAGATACCGCGTTTTTATCACCTATCAATTCAAAGAACCGTTTCGCATAATCCAAAGCCTCACATTTGACATAAATATCAAGTACAGCATTCTCCAAAGCAACATCCAAAAACACTGCAGCAGTAAGCATCCACCCATGTATAGACTTGCCCAATCTAAGCCCGTTACTAACACTAGAACAACACTTCAAGACACTAGATAAAGTGAACTCATTGGGAATAACATTGCCCTCTTTTCGCATCTTAATAAACAACCATAATGCATTTCTGTAACACCCATATTGAGCAAAACCCGAAATGAGTATCGTCCACGTTCGAACATCCCTTTGAGGAATTTCATCAAACAGTTTCTGTGCAGAAGCTAAATGGTAACTTTTTGTGTAAAGATTCAATAAATAGTTACTGCTAGAGGAGTTTCGGGCCGAACCATCTTTGATTTTATTGGCATGAATTACTTCAACGTTGAATTGGGATAATGGAACTGAAGGCGAGGAAGAATAATATTGAAGATGATGAAGTTTTATGAGAATTGGATTTGCAGTGTTACTTAAAACTGAAAGTACAGAAAGAGCGGGAGAACACTTTAGAAGTGAATCAGTGCTAAGGAATGTAAAGTCTACATATTTCTTCCATATCATTGTAATTGTAAAAATTTCCAAGGTTTCGTTTTTTGATAATTTTTTAAGCGGGTAAATTCTTTGAAAAATGCATGTCAAACCAAAATCATATGAATACTTGGTGTAAGTAATTATGAAAAGAAAAGATTATGAAGAATTATGATAACTTAATTACGAATTATGACAACTGAGCGGTAGTTGGTTGAGGGAGAAATTATGTGAATGTAACGACTATTTCTTTTTTGGATGTGTGTTTGTAAGTAAAAATTACTAGTAGTAGATAGTGTATAACTAAATGAATTGTAGGTATCGATCAATGAAACAATAGCTAAATGAAGAGAAGGAGATAAAGAAGAAGGAAGAATAAGAGAGCGATTAGAGATTGAGAGAATTCAGAAGTTCCTTAGTATTCAATAATGTGTTTTCCATCTTACAATCCTCTTATTTATATAGCTAATACAAGGAATTCAAATAACATGCAAAAGAAGAACAAACTAGTTGAAATTGCCACTAACTTCCCCGCCATTCCTTCTTTTTTGAATTTTCGGCACAACTATTACATGCTAAACTAACTGCTCGTCCACATGGCATCCTAGCTGGCATCTGAGCTGGCATTAGGTCCCTTAGTAGCTGAATTATGTTTATCAATACCCCCTTGATGAATAACACCACTGTCCTCAAGGGTGAATAGTGGAAATCTGGTGCTCAAGTCTGAAGCCAGCTCCCAAGTAGCTTGAGCTGCATCCAAATCTGTCCATTTGATCAAGCATTGAGCAACACCCTGTAACTGGTCGAACAAATCATCAATACGAGGCAAAGGATACCGGTTCTTCACTGTAACTTTGTTCAACCGGTGATAATCAATGCACATACACATAGAACCCTCAGTTTTCTTCACAAACAAGACAGGAGCACCCCAAGGTGATACACTGGGCCGAATAAAACCTTTATCAAGTAATTCCTATAACTGATCCTTCAACTCGGGAGGAGCCATACGGTAAGGAGGAAAAGAAATGGCTGGGTGCTCGGCAATAAATCAATGCCGAAATCAATATCTCTATCGGGTGGCATACCCGGAAGATCAGCTGGAAACACATAAGGGAAATCCCATACTACTGGGACTGAATCAATTGTAGGGATATCAATACTGACATCTCTCACATAAGATAGATATGCATCACACCCCTTCTCAACCATTCGCTGAGCTTTAAGAAAGGAAATAACTCTACTGGGAGTGTGATCTAAAGTACCCCTCCACTCTACTCGCGGTACACCTGGAATAGCCAGCGTCACGATTTTGGCGTGACAATCAAGAATAGCTTAATGGGGCGACAACCAGTCCATGCCAAGATAACATCGAAATCTACCATGCTGAGCAATAATAAATCGGCTCTAGTCTCAAAACCACTAAGAGTAATCAAACATGATCGATAAATGCGGTCCACAATAAGAGAATCTCCTACTGGAGTAGAAATATAAACAAGGGAACTCAGAGAATCACAAGATACACCCAAACATGGGGCAAAGTAAGAGGACACATAAGAAAAAGTGGAGCCTGGATCGAATAAAATCGGCGCATCTCTATGACAAGCCAGGACAATACCTGTGATGACAGAATCGGAGGCAAGAGCCTCAGTATGGGCAGGAAGGGCAAAATATCTGGCCTGGCCTCCCCTCTAGGGCAACCTTTACCTCCCCGACCTCCACCTCTAGATGGCTGGGCAGGTGGGGTAGCAAGTGGTGCTGAAATCATAGCCTGGGAACTCTACGGAGCACGCTGTGGCTGAGAAGTCTGTGGACGTGCACCCCTCCCTAGTCTAGGGCAATCCCTCACCACATGGCGTGTGTCGCCACACTCAAAAAAACCTTACTGCTGACGTGGCTATGGGAACTGTGCGGTACAGGTACTCCGAGACCCCGGAACACCTGAAACACTATGCGAAGCCTAAGACGCAAACTCAACTGGCTAACCCACAAAATCTCTACCATGACGTACCCTACCTCCAAAATAAGGACCAGTGGATCTCTCCGGTCTACGAGGTCTCCTCGCCTACTGTACTCTCTCTCCTGGACCCACTTGTCCTCTAATCGGCGAGCGATCCTTACCACCTGCTGAAATGAGACCACAGAATGTGTTTCCATGACACATGGAACCTGACCAATGTGAACTCGCTACTCTAGAGTGGGGGTGGCGAGAGTCTGGGTCCCTCCCCCGATCTGTGAAGTAGTTGGTCCAACCTAAATCAACCCCGCCTGAACCAATGTACCAAACATACTCAGGAACTGTACTAAGGTCTCCTGAAGAGCTGAGTAGTAGTAGCAGTAGGCGTATCAGGTGCATGCACTCCAACTGGAGCTACTGGTGGCTCCTCTATGGCAACTCGCTCGGGTGTCCTAGCTGCACCACGTGCGTGTCCTCGACCTCTACCCCGGCCTTGGCCTCGGCCTCTCGCGGCTCTAGAGAGGGTGCAGGTGCCAGGTCATCTCCGGTAGCACGTGTCCTCATCATCTTTAGAGAATAGAAGACAAAATTTTAGAATTTTGAAGTCAATAACTTCGCACGACAAGGAATCAATTGAAGTGAAATTTTTCCTAGCAGTTACATAGCCTCTCGTAGATAAGTACAGACGTCTCCGTACCGATCTGCGAGACTCTAATAAACCAGCTTGTGATTCATGACTCTTATGAACCTAGAGCTTTGATACCAACTTTTCACGACCCAAGTTCTCCCTCCGTGAACTGTCGTGATGGCACCTAGTCCCTACGACTAGGAAATCCTAACAATTTGCGGAAAAAGGAAAATAAAATACAAAACTAGAAAAATACGAGCAATATAATAGAGAAGTTTAAAAATGTCGTTCGGCATATACTATTCCACTCTCTCAAACTGAACACAAAACACTCCCAAAACCAGGAATCTCATGAAATTACAAGCTATGCAAAGCTAGATAGTTCTAATGCCAGAATGTCTAATCAAAAGTAAATACAGGAAGCCTAAAGATAAAGGGAAGAGCAGAGAGGGACTCATGGATCTGCGAACGCGGCAGATATACCTCGAAGTCTCTAATATTGATTGCCTCACTGATAGAACGACTGAGCCGTAGAACCTAGCTATACACAAAAAATATGTGCAGGAAAGGGCATGAGCACACCACAGTGGTACCCAGTAAGTGCCAAGCCTAACCTCGATCGAGTAGTGACAAGGAAGGTCAGAGTATATATATATATAACAAGGTAAGCAGTATGATTAAAGTACTAATAGTCGATAAAGAATAAAAACACAGAAAGAATACTCAGTACACAGAGATAGCAACAGGGGGATCTACCATGATATCGTCTCGTAGTCCCAAACGTAAATGTGCAGGGGGATCTACCAGAATATCGATACGTATTCCCAAAGTAAATATCCAGTACAGGGGAATCTACCAGGTGTCGTCCCGGAGTCCCAAAGTAAACATGCAGGGGGATCTACCTGAATATAGATCTGTAGTCCCAAAGTAAATATGCAGTGAGATATACCTAAGTACCGATCCGTAGTCCCAAAGTAAACACACAACAGTCTCAAGAATGAATCTACAGTTCTATTCAAGTTCATACCAAGAAACGCTGAGATTTCTATTCTAAACATGTTGCACAGAATTCAAGTAAACAGTTTAAGCGGATGGTACAGTTAAGTCACTTAAGCATACTTTCCTAAGCTAAATTGTAGGCTTTAATTACAAGTAATGTTCAACAAAAAAGGAAACACAAATATTTACTTAATGAAAATAGGACTTTTCAATGATTAGCACGTGTACGCACTCGTCACCTCACGTACATGGCACTCATATAACAACAGTACCAAAATCCTAAGGGAGTTCCCCCACACAAGGTTAGGCAAGCCACTCACCTTGAACCAGCTCAAAATCAATCCGAAATCACGCTCTTGCCACAAGTATCCAACTCCGAGTGGTCCAAATCTAATCAAATCAATATCATAACGTAAATACAACTACAAACAACTAATTTAGCTAAAGAAATCGAAGCTAAGGCAAGAAAATACAAGAACGCCCAAAAATCTTCCCCGGGCCCTCATCTCGGAATCGGGTAAAAGTCATAAATATGAACATTCATTCACTCACGAGTCTAACCACACCAAATTCACTCAAATCCGATACCAAAATCTCGATCAAAATCCCAAAATTCGGCCTAAGAATTTTTCTCAATTTTTCCCAATCTTTGACCCCAAATCCGAAATTAAATGATGAATCCAACGTTATATTCGTGTATTTTAGCCAAAACTGAGTTAGAATCACTTACCCCAATGAATTTCTTGAAAAACCTTCAAAAAATCGCCAAGTCCCGAGCACTCTAGGTCAAAATATGAAATAAAACCCTAAATCTCGTATTTATGGTGCACCTCTCGGATTTCCATTTCTGTTTACAGCCGAAAATCACCACCCTAGCGGACTTCCACCGCTGACCGTGGAATTCCTTCACTGACCGCGCTTCTGGTGGCTGCAAAGTCAGGCCTTAGTATTTTGGCCATAGCTTTATCTACAGATGTCCAAATGATGATTATTTTACTTTTCTGGAAACTAGACACGAAGGGATACGACTTTTATTTTTCAATCATCTCAAAATTCCTTGTAGATCAAAATATATAGGCTTCTGAAGTCGGACCAACGAACCTGCGAATTCTTCTCTAGAGCACCTCAGCGCCCCAAATTCCGCCCTCGGCACCCCAATTCCGCCCTCAGTGGAAGTTCATTCTCCCTCAGCGAAGATTTAAGCACCAGAACCATGCCTGAGTTTCGGAAATGCCCGGACTCGCTCAAAACTCACCCGAAACACCCCAGGCCTCCGGAACCTCAACCAAATGAGCCCTCAAGTCCTAAAATACCATATCAACTCAATTGAGCTCTCGAATCACCTCAAACAATAACAAAAACATGAATCGCACACTAATTCAAGCTTAATGGACTTGAAATCTCAAACTTTCACAACTGATGTGAAATCTATCAAACCTCGTCCGAATGACCTCAATTTTGCACACAAGTCATATTCAACACTACGAACCTATTTCAACTTTCGGAATCGGATTCTGACCCCGATATCAAAATTTCACTATCGGCCCCAAAACTCCAAAAATTTAACTTTCGGCATTTCAAGCCTAAATAAGCTACGGACCTCTAAAATACAATCCGGACACGCCCCTAAGCCCAAAATCACCCATTGGGGCTAACAGAATCGACGAAATTCCATTCCGGAGCCGTCTTCGCACTGCTCCGACTACAGTCCACATTCTAAGACTTAAACTCTCATTTAGGGACCAAGTGTTCCAAAATACTCCGAAAATCAAGATGAACCATCCCGGCAATTCACAATAGCAGAAATAGACTCGGGGAAAGTGGTTAATAAGGGATCGGTGCGTTAATTCTCAAAACGACCGGTCGGGTCGTTACAATTTATGGGATCGAGCTGCACGTCGCACATGTGGTCTGATTCATGATTTAGTGCGGCCGAGGGCCTGATTGATTTATGCCACGAGGTGGCTTGTTATAGCGCTTGGGCTGAAGGAGCCCCTTCGGAGTCTGCACACCCCCAGTGAGCGCGGGTACCCTGATTGAGTGATATGAGATATGCCATTGGGGATGTATACGAGTGACAGTGAGGTTTGCCCGAGGGGTTGTACATGAGGGATGTTTTGGCCGAGGGGCTATTTATGATTTTCATCACTTTTACTCTCTTTTGCATTGAGCCTCTATTAAAACTATTGAACAAATGTCTTCAAATGATTTTTACCATAAACTAGATTTTAAACGAGATGATTTGACTCACATACTGATTTGAAAGCAATGTTGTATTTACTGAGATTTTATGATGTGGACTTTATGTATTTTACTGCTCGTCACTATTGCTCGGTCTTTATTTACTGTTATTACTTACTGACTTGTCGCACTCACATTACTCCATGCACCTTGTGTGCAGATCCAGGGGTTACTGGACGTGCTAGCGAGTGTTGATTTCTTTCGTCGCGGATCTATTGGAGTTAGCGAAGTAGCTACATGGCGATCGCAGCTTTGCTCTTCTCCCTCCTATCCTCCTATAGATGTTTTTTTTAGTTGTTTCCAGAATGTATTAGTCTTAGTATTATCGAACAGTTTTTAATAGATGCTCGTGAGTAGTGACATCCCGATGTCGAGCTTTTCTTTCTGCACCTTCGTTATTCAGATTCTTATTATGAAGTTTTAATATCAAATAGCGTTAATTTATCTTTGCAAATGAGATATCGTGTTGTTTTTGGTAAAGAGTCGGCTTGCCTAGTTCCACGATAGGCACAATCACGACACGACAATTTGGATCGTGCCAGTAGCTGAATTATGTGTACCACTAATACATATCGTAGGTTTGTCATCTTGTTTATTGAGTCCATGTATTACCATTACGAATAAACTCCCTGCTTATTAGTTGCAATGCTATCTAAATTGTATTTATCGATGTTCGTTCAAATTTGGCTTTGTAACACAAGTCCCTTTTTTTTTTGTTTTGGTAATATAAAAATCAACTTTCTAAAGCATAGTTACAGAAATATAAGAATGGCCGGAAGATATCATTTTTTGTCAGAAAAATGACGTGACCATCTTAATTTGCTTAATAAAAAGGGTTAATTTCACATATATACTAGCCTTCCTTGTGATTTACAATATTAGACTTACCTTCCCATTTTTAATTTCTTTGTAACAAAAATTTAAACCTATTTATAAAAAATACAAAAAAATTACTAACTTACCGTTACTAATATATACTTATGTTTAATACTTTTATAAACATATTTTTGTTAAAAATATTCCTTCATAATCACATTCCACATAATTCTTTATTGATCAATATGGCAGGGTATATCGAAAGTGTCTCTATTATGTTCCAGAAAGTTATTAGAACTAGTATTAGTACCCGTGCGGATGCGCAGATACAAATTATGTCGAATATTTAAGTTATTTGGATTGTATGTAAATAATCTTAAAATATACACTTTCTCAATAAATAAAGATAATCATTGAATATTAACAACATGAAAAAAAATTAACCATTTATTCTATTTTTCTTTTTTGATACCATTCTTCCCGGTGTCATTGGATCCTAAGAATAATCAGGAAGCAAAATAATAACTCATATTTATGGCAAAACAATCAAATGTTGAGACAATGAATGACTCTTTGGATAAGACTTAACTCTTTTATAGTTTTACTACTACTTGAACTCTTATTTGGTATGTTGATATCTCTTAAAAAATATTTCTTTCTTAAAATTTCAGTTTCTAAAATATTATTTTTCAATAATAATTATTTTTGAAATAATGTAATTGAAAATATTATTCTTAATTCAAAATTCATTTTAGTTGGCTATCTAAAAATATAAAAAATTCTTTAGCTAGTGAATTTTTTTACTCCATTTTGATATTTGACATTAACTATGTTAAATATCTGAGTTATTAGAATTATATGTAAATAACCTTAACATTTAAACCTTCAAAATAATTATATATAATTATCAGATATTAATTAAGAAACACTACATGAAAAAAGACTAACATTGCTAACCAAAAAAAGAAAGAATAAAGACTAACATTTTCTCAATTCTCGTAGTGATAATTTTATTTTTGCACTTTTCTCATAGATATCATTGGAACCTAAAAATAGCCACAAAATAAAATAATAACTCATATTTATGGCAAAACACCAAGGTTGACACGATATACACGATTCTTTGATTACGACGTGACTCTTATACTACGACTTGAACTCTTATTTGGTATGATTTTATCTTTCAAAAAATATTTCTATTTTAAAATTTTAATTTCTAAAACTTTATATATATTATAATAATGATTATCTTTATAATGATGCAAGTGAAGATATTATCCTTAATTTAAAATTCACTTTAATCCGCTATCTAAAAATTTAAATGATTCTTTGGCCGGATTTATTTCAATATGACTCCACTTTAAGTTTATCGATATCTCTAGCCCCAGAATTTGAATTTTTAATATCCTATATATATAAAAAAAATTGTTCTTTGAATAATTAAATATTAAATTAGTTGATTATTATTATAAAATATTGCATAATTATCTTAAAATTGTCAAGCAGTTTATTTTTCGACATCATGCTTGGTTTAACCTCAATGCAAACTACTCAAATTGCATTCCAATTCAAATTCGAATATCATATCAGTTTGTTAGTAATGGTGATTTTTTTATAGATGACACATAATGTAAATTAAAAAAATATTCGAAGATATCCTTATCTTATAATTTATGTATTTGAGTTGGAAAAAAATATTTAAAATCGATGAGATTAACTTTTAAATTTTTTATACTCAACAAAGATGAAACATAAGAAGAAATTTATTGTCATCTTTTATTTTTCGTTTTTAGATCTTTCTAATATTTATTTTCTTTTATCTTATTTTTTATGTCATCATTTCTATTGTTACAAAAAATTAATTTATTTCACTATAAAAGGATGAGTTTTAATAAAAATTATCTACATATGAACTTTAATTATATTTTTAGTCTTTGGTTGAAATTATTTCATATTTTTCTTTTGGCTTTATCTAATCAGCCTAAATAGGTGCTCACTCAACCACTTAAATTAAAAAAATTGAATGATGTGTAATTTATATATAATTCATATATAATATATATGTGTATAATCGTGTGTTGTCGGTATATCATCTATTTATATTAACTATAAAAAGTAAACAATAAATATGGCTGGATATTATATAAATATTTCATAAGATTTTTTTTTTTTTAGTTTATCCGTGATATAACTTCTATTATAATAATTTTAAACTCTCTACTAATGTTCAAACATACTTATCTTTTTATTATCTTTGAATTAAAAAAGTAAAGATATTTTTCGAAATAATTTGTTTACATTTTAAAAAAAATATCACAGCATACCAATTTTTCTTTATATATACTCTTTGTTACACTTAAAAGTTGCTATAGAAACTATCAATTAGAAACCAATTTATCTCTTGTTAAGTTCGGAAAAAAAAAAAATTCACATAATCTAATGATTCAAAACTAATATTCTTCAACGAAAAAAATAATATACCCTTGCAATATTGGCTTGACTACAGCTAAATGAAGGGGTTTTAGCTTATCCCCTTCAATTCCTTGAATGTGCTAAATTGAAATTAATGATAGCAATTGTATAGCCAAAATTTTGTTATTTGTTTGGTGTCCATTTATGCAAATTGACTCTTTAAACAAAGATAATCATTATAATCTATATATAAATTGACTCTTCAAACAAAGATAAACATTATAATCTTTTAATTCAAATTCATATATATATATATAGAGAGATTATTGCTAAACTTACTATCTCATTCATGAATTTCTCTCCACAGATTTTAAATTTGGAACTGAAGCAATAATGTAAATAAGTAGTTAGTGAAAGAAGGATGCGGATCCTGATCATCATCATAATCAGCCAGGAGCAATTGACCATACAGCATTACCGTAATATTATGAAAAATTATACTGTTTATATAAGTAAAATATCAAATTTTAAATATATATAACATATATTTGTCTTCGCCATTATGATCCGCATTTAAATCATGATTATTTGGTGAATCCTGAAATCTCCTAAAGGCTCTTTGCTTTGTTTGATAGTCCTTCACATCTCACAACTTTAACTCATATACTTTAGACGTCGGAAGTTTTTCTTTTTAACTTTTTTTCTATTTTGGTTCGTCTTTTTCTTCTAGATTTTTATCTTGTTTTCTGTCCGCTTTTTCTCCAACATCAATTCTTGATTTTCTTTGCTATTTGCGTTCTAGCTGTCTTTATTTTAAATGAGATGAAAATTTAATATAATCAGTTTAACAAAAGAGTATATAAATGAGAGTACCTTAGTCGGATAGTAATTTTTTTTTAATGTTTGTTAATAGATTAAGGTAATTGTTAGAAAAAAATTAAAATAGATGAGTTACGCGCTAGGTAAGTTAGTATTACGCGGCGAAAGCTAAAGGGAGGTCTCTAAAATTAACCATTGTTATTAAGCAAATTAAGATAGAGACATCATTTTTCTACTAAAAAATGATATCTTTCAGCTCTTTTATGTTTCTGTTAAATAGGTTTTAGAAAGATGATTATCATATTACAAAGAAAAAAGAAGTGACTTGTGTTACAAAACTTAACTTAACTTAAATAACCATCGATGAAATTTATCCTTCATCTATACCTAATATGTTACCATTTCAAGATTATTGATAAATTGATTTTCATTTTTCACAATAGTTCCTTCACAAAGGGCTAATTAAGAGTTTTGAAGGTCACACATACTAATTAAAAAGTTTTGTACCAGCTGCTGGGCGTGCTTGTGGCACATGATTGTGAATCCCAGTACACCATTTTAAATAAAACACTGCTTAGCATCACTAACGATTATGGGTGTGTTTTATATGGAATTTCTAGTTTTTTTCTAGTATTTGGTTGGATTAAATATTTGGGGAAATATTTTCCTTATTAACTCATTTTCCTCGGATTCACCCCGGCACATCCTTCCTCCATGTTAACCGTATCACAAATTGAAGATAATCGGGTCACATTTTGGAGTACTTCCACGTCTAGTCTATCACTCTCATGTCCTAGTTTATACGACTTTCTTTCCTTTTAGTCACTCTCAATAGTAATGACTTTTTTTTAATATTATATAGTACCAATTGAACTTTAAACTTCTCATTTTATCTAAGATAATTTTTAGCCATTACAATTTTTAGGGCTTGCTGTAGATTACAAAATTCAAAAGTCTTTCATTTTTCTCTTAAACTTCACGCCATGTCAAACACCCTCACATAAATTAAAACAGAGGAAGTACCAATTTTTGCCGGTATATATGATTATATGACATGTAAAGTTCAAAATAACAATAGTTGCTTAATGTTTGGTAGATGCAATATATGCAATCTGTAAAAAAACTATTGTATCGCTGCTATCTCGCTCCACACCTCTCTAAAAGATAGGCAAAAAATTACTGCCACTTTTGTAGCAATTTTTTCCAGATTCATGTGAATATTCAATAATTATACATTTACACACAAAAAAAGGTGAAATACCTGTTGAAACAATTCATTTTTCCTCTTAAGCCCAGAATTCGGGCAAACCCATCCCTAATGAATTAGCTTAAACTATGAAGTGGGAATTATAGAGGTGGATAGAAATATGATGACAAGGAAAACCCAAGGAAAAGAAGGCCCCCAACCGTTGCTACTGTCCGCTGTGAGATCCTGGATGCAAGGATACTTCCACCCACCACTGCAACTGAAGTGCATATAGTGTGTCCTATTATAGCCCCAACAGCAACTCCAATTGCATTTTTGTGTGTAGCTAGCTGCAAAATGAATTGCATATAATCGGTGAAACACCGTCCTCGAACTTCTATTAAAACCCCGAAATCTGTAAGCAGTTTATTGAGCCTTTTCACAGTATTATCGCTCAACAAACTCGGCAAAGGAGATAGCCACATAAAGCTTAGCATGATTGAGACAAAAATAATAATGTTAATACTGATCTGGTTATTAGTTACAGGTATAGCTCCACACGAGCTGTAACGTTCTCCTCTATTAAGATCAAGACTAGAGGAAGACATGAAAATTGATCCACTCTTCTTTCCTTTTTCTTTTTTATAAGAGAACTATGGGATATAGTGTAGGGATTGTTAGATTTCAAGAACCTCTACTTTTAGAGAATCCTTAATTTGCCTTAAAAGACAAATTATCTGATTGGAACAGAATGAGTCTGAGAATAACCAACCAAAACCAGTTCGGATTGAGGCATAGTTGATTTATCCAATAATAGACCAACTCATTAACGCATAGACACCAGAAGCAGCACCAAGACACAGAAGAGATAATAGTTCAACCATCACAGAAAGGTTGACATAAATGTTTCACAAAACAAATGAAGAATAATTAGATAGCATGAGAAGATCATATAAACGTGAGTCTTTTAATATGGAATTTCAAAAACTACTAGCATAACACATACACAGAAAACCTCCACAATTTATATGTGCCAATCACTATCTAGCATTTCAAAATCATTGAAAAATCAGAAAATAACTTCTTAGTTATTTTAAAAAGAATATTAGGCACTTCTTGTATTAGTTATCACCATCTTGTGTACAATAAACTTACTGGCATTACTAATAACTATTATAGCTGAGTGCGTGTATGCCATATGGGTGGAGAGAAATCAAAGAAATTTTTTAGAAGAAGAGCAGGAGCTGGGACAGTATTGCAAGAGAGACTGCTTATCTGTGTAATGATAAGAGTGTCATCCAGAGTTAGGACATTGCTGCACACCTTAATGTTTAAGATATAGATCCCTTGTTATTAGGCTGTGTTAGTTTCTTTGCTCTTTTGTTTAGGCTGGTCAGCTTCGTTTATTTTTGAGATAACTAGCTGAGCTATTTCTAGCTATGCTTATGTATTGCTTTCGTTCGGAGATTATAAAAAAAATTAGTTACCCAAAAAAAACTACCATAGCACATGGAAAATGTGTTCTAGTACTTACAAATAGAATAAAAACCAAAAGATTTTCTCTACATTATTGAATGAGGAATTGCTCACCCATTTGGGAGTGGGACAGAGACTAATGTAAATGCATTAAATATGATTGTCATTTCAGAATCCCTTAACCTCATGTGGTGGTTCAGTTGTAAAATGCTGTACTTGCAATATAATGCATCAAATAGAGAAAAACCTGATAAATCTAGTTGATATAACCTATATTACATTGAAAAACTAGCTTACCTAATTAACGATTGAGCACAATCAGGTGTCAGTTAAGTGGTATCCATTCAATTGATGCCAGACCAGGCTCACTATGTTCAAGTTTTTGAATTTGAACAGTTATTAACAAAACAGAGTGCCTAATTCTTTTCCTCATGTCATCAATCAAATACCCCAAGAAACACAAACACACAAATGCAAAAACAAGGACGTGGAAGAAACACTTGAAAATCAAGACATAAGGAAGCACATTACAACCAACATAGCATCTGGCTTTTATGAGCCACAACAAAGAAAAGGAATTGAAAATATCTTACAGCAATTGTTGCTATCTGACTACGGTCTCCCCACTCTGCCAGAAAGGTCAAGATAAAGGACTGCACAGACAACATAAACAAGGGTAGGCATAAATTAGCTATTTTACAGATGTCATAAATTTCGAGATTGTAATTAACTTAAGGTGTCATAACCGCATAATGCATTAGTTGATATAACCCAAGGAGCAGAAAATCAAAACGGGAAGGAACACTCAGGCCATTTAAGTGGTAAGAGGGGAAGCAAAGTAAAAGCGGAGAAGATATATATTTTTCTTTGGAGAAGGAGTGGAGAAGATATATAAGCTGTTCCATTCTCCACCTTTTGAATGTAAGAGACTTTATTGACCCCAAAGTACCAATTAAGCCCTCCCAACTGTTTTTATGCACTTCGATCCTTAGGGATGGGTCTCCAGAGTATGGCTTGGTAAAGTTAGAATGAGAATGAGGGGAAGTTGAGGCGAAGTTTTAGGAGGAAGGGGAAGAGTTTACGGGAAACTTTGAGTACATTTGAGAACTCTCTTCTGACCACTATTAAATCTGTCTAGATAAACTTTATATAATTTCCCTATACTTTCTTAGTAATTATTTTACTTCCACATGCTCCAACAAGAAGACGGGATGAGAAAACAAGCATTAGCCACGATCAGCAAAAAGCATTCCTAGCAAGGGAAATCTAACAAATTTGATTTTCCTTTAATCGTCCTACCACTTATGCAACACAGCCTTGAGGAAAGCTCCCTTCTTCATGACTCTTTACAGCAAGCGATGAAATTAACGTCATCCTTTTTATTTCACTTATCATTCAAGTTACAGAATGAAAAACAATATCATTCATCTGGAGAAAGGACACCCTATCTATACCTGACTTCCTTCTTGGATCTTGCATGAGGGTTTCACCCAATGGGTCAAATACAAATAGAACAGGACAATCCTTTAAAAGCATCCAATAGCTCAAGTGTACAGACATACCTCCAAATATATAGGCGTACAAAATCTGGAAAAGAAACGTCTGACTGCTGCTTTCCCCTGTCCAGCTTCAAGTTTTTCTTCAACCTGACATTTGAGAAGCAAATTGCATAATTTATTTTGAGGAAAGAAAATTTTTTTTTTTGCCCAAAACAAGGTGATGGACCGACCATGCCCTCTCCTATGAGTTAAGAGGCTCAGCCTCGGACTAAGCCTCCCCTTGTTTTTTAAGGGGCCCAGGGTGCGGCCCCTTAATCGCAGGGCGGGATCTTAACTGGACCTGTTTGTCATGTGAAACTCTAAAAAATAAAACATAGATTTGACTAGCCCTTGACTAGAGAAAATGGAACTTCATTGAGAAATCTCCATATTGTGCAATTAGAGTCTCAAATAAAACTGAAGTTGAATTTATGTGCACGTGCAAAGATAGTAACTTCAATGTTCTTCCAATTCTTGCTAAGGTGCACATACCTCCTCTATTTCCTTTTTCTGGGAAGCTTTTGAATCTGACGACCTCCACGCAATATAGAGAAGCCGAAGCCCAAAAAAGGCATAAAGAACTGCAATAAAATAAAAAATTCCTAATTATCTCATAGAACAAATTGCTAGTATAGGTAAAATAAAGTATAGGATAGTATCAGCCTCATCTTAAAAGAGATTGGGAAAATAAGAAAGAGGATACAGTAACAAACAAAAGGAAGAAAAGGAATACGAAAATGAAAAGGCATCACAAGACGGAATAATGAACGATAGGGTAGTATAGCATTCCAGGTAGAAATTATTATCTACTTTATGGTTCATAGAAACAAGGACTAGTTCTAAACTAGTTTAATCAGCACAAAGGACAAACATCTCAAGGTCCTTGTGTAATGAGTCAAAACATATCTTACGTCTAGACAACCAAGATTAGGAACCTGAAGGGAAAAGTGGGTCTAGTACAACAACATACCCAGTGCGATCCCACAAGTGGGGTATGGGGAGGGTAATGTGTAAGCATACTTTATTCCTACCTTGTGAGGGTAGAAAGATTATTTCCGATAGACCATCGGCTCAAGAAAGGCATGTAAAAAGAAGCAGTAACCACAGCCAGAAAAATAAAGTAACCGAAGCAAAAGAAAGAAAAGAAACCGAAGCAGAAGAAAAAACAGGTGGTAATAGGAATTCAAGAAATACGAGAATACACTAGTACTACAAGTGTAGAAAAGCATTACAGGAAAAAGGGTCTAGTATTGTCATTTTTCTAATATCAACAGAAGTTAAGACCGATGAAAGAACATTACAAATTTGATTAGAAATTTTTGCAGCTGACAAGAATCACATCTTAGGTATGGGAATTATAGCACAACAGAAACAGGTTATAAAATGTAAAATGAACAACCTGTAGCTGCACTGTTTGTATGCTTCCTTGATATCAAATTAGGCACAATCCTACCAAGTCCAGTAGACAGTATCTACTTACATGAAGAGAAAACACAAAGTTAGAACTTAGAACTACCTCCAACAATATGACTTCCTAGTAGATGAATAAAGAAGAGTTCAATATCATATAAAACATTCACATAAAAGAACAGAACACTGTCAATGTAGGTGCTACGACTGAACATAGAAAAGGAAACAGAGAGAAAATACTGCTTCAAAGAGCTAATACAGTAAAGAAGGAGATTCAATCACTTACTGTCATAACAAACAAGGCACTGAGAGCACCAGACAACACAATCGACTTTGGGTGACGCATTGCCATCAGAGCTGCTATTATGAATGTCTCATCACCAATCTAGCAGCATAATCATCCATAAAATATTTAAGTGAAAGCAATATCTCGAGAAAGGTACTTCCAAAATGAATATTTCATTGCCAAACTTCTTTTGGATTGAGAAACAAACACATACATTGAATATAACCAACCATCTAGTTCTCTTGGCTAAACATGTTTTCTTGAGTAACCATATCATTGTCATTATTCTTTTTTCATATAAACAACAATATTACATGGTGAAAGTAACACTAACAAGCAGCATTTAGTCTAAAAGTTCTTTCATGGTGGAAAGAGCTCCTCAGAATAAGCTGTAAAGAGATTGAAGTATCAACAAGAAAAACACACATCAAACAAGTTTAATAAAAGAATACAAAAGTTGAGACACTAACCTCACTGACAAGGATCATGGAAAAACTAGCAAAGAAGGCATCAAAGATCCCCAGGCCAGAATCCAAGTCCAGAGCAACATCAACAAAATCAGGATCATTGTCACCCCTTATAACACCAGTCTTAAGTTTTTCAACAATAATCTGCCCAGCAAAATAGATGTAAAAACTCTTTGAAGTTAACAAACATATTTTGGTAACTCTAGAATATAGGTATCACTAGAATAGTATTGCCAGCATCTTAACAAGTTTTTAGTAACAACTAAATTGGCATAGAAGATATCTACAGGGAAAGGAGCCAGCACTAAATAATGGAACCATTTCCACCACCGTTCTTAGATTTTCTTGTTAGGCTTGGAGACCATAAATTCCCTCCCTTAAAAGAAATTGTTTCAAATATAATCACCATAAATGTATAAAGCAGACTACATAACAACTTCATAATTTCAAAGCTTTGGTTAAGGCCATTAGCCATAAAGTGTTGATAATGCCAGCGGACAATACATCCCAATTCCCAAAAGCAAGATATGAGCCCTACTGCACTATATGTATGTCATTTCATATTATACCATGGATGCTCATGTAGTGCATTTAAAACATCACTCTGAGTACCTGGGCAAATCGCAGTGCGTGTGACTACCACACAGCAAGATTTGTTCTAAAATCCTCCTTTGTATATGGCGAATGAGTTTATCTTCATTAAGCATTTACTTCTTAATCCTATTTAAAAGAATCAAGATTTACTTACAGAGAGAGGGGGAGAGAGAGAGTAGTACACAACACCACGATATAGTGTTCCTTAAAAGCTAGATACAGAGGAAAGACCCAAACAATGTATCAAACTTCTTAAACCACTCTTCATATAATCCTCTAACATGCTTATCAAGCTCTACGGAGAAAAATCTTTTTTTTTCTTTCTCACTAAAGTTGCATCCAGAAACAGCATCTCTACCTGCTTCAGGTAGGGGTACAGATGCGTATACTACACCCTACCCTCCCCAAACCCCACATTTGGGAATACACTGGGTATGTTGTTGTTCACTACAGTGTTCAGAAAAGCGCCCGCTTCCTCGCTTTAAGCGAGAAGCGAAGCGGAGCGGGAGGTTGGGCGCTACTCCAGTTAAAAGCGGCTCAGGTAGAGAAAAGCGACCGCTTCTGCCAAAAAAGCGAGAAGCGGTGAAGCGGTAGAAAGCGGTAGAAGCGAGCGCTTCTGAAAATAAAAGCTCAACTGGATCTTTTTCAATTAAAAGACCAAAATGGAGCGAGTCTTCTGTTTTAATCATTCTTCAGCAGCAAATAGGGTTATAAACCAGCCTTTCTTCCTAAAAAAACCAGCGATTTCTTCCTCACATGAAGCAACGATTTGTTCAAGCAAAGTAGGGTTCTTCTTCTTCTTCAACATTACAATAAGTCATGCAAACAATTTCTGAGGGCCATCGGACTGGGTAAAACCTGAATTAACCGTGTTGCACTTGCGGGAAACTCCTTGTCGAGGGCCTGTGCACCCCCGGGATTAGTCAGGGCTCTTAGAGACTCGGACACCCGGTACAAATCAAAAAAAAAAAATAAGTCAACAACAACTTTCAAGTTTCAACAGGTATGTTTTTATTTTCATTCTTTTTCTTTTTCTTTCTAAACGTCCAAAAAGCGCCGAAATGCTGGCGAAATTTTTTCAGAAAAATTCTGCCTCGTTTCGTGCCCAAATTCTGCCTAGTTTCTGCTCAATTTCTGCCCAGTTTCTGCCCAATTATATATTTTTTATTCTTAGTTCTTATTGCCTTTCTTATGTGTTATGTAGTTGTTATTTTCATGGCGCCAAAAGAAGATAGGAAAGACCCAGCTTGGGCTTACTCTGAAAGAGTTAACGAGACCAACAAGATGGCCATTAGATGTCTTTTTTGTGATGAGATTACAAATGGAGGAATCTATCGTCAAAAATCGCATCTACAATTACATGTGTTGTCTATGCCGTATTTATTTTAATTTTTTTTCATAAAATTCCGCTTCACTTCAAAAATTCGTGAAATGGCGGTTGTCGCTTTTCCTCGCTTCACGCTATTTTTAACACTGGTTCACTGAAGCTGCAGCTGATGAGTTCATGATAATTATTGTAGCTGGTTCGAGCTTGGAATCTCAAGATTGTTATTTCTATGACTCAAGCATTTAACAATTCCCTTGCATACAAGTTCTATGATGAACTTCTAACAAATTTGGCGAAGCTAACAACATGATCCAGCCAAGGAAGTAGATTTCAACAAATAAATGAAGTAGCATATAAAAATCTAATAATGTACACACATTATGCAATATTTTCCCAATCTCAGCAGCTATAGAATAGTAGACTCACTTTACTACGCCTGCCCAGATCTTTGAACCGTCCACCTGACTCCACTCTTTCATTTTCATCCCCAGCTTCCTAAATTGATAGGAGTATAATATAAGCAAATATTTAAAATAAAAACGTATACATACAAAGGGAAGACAGTTTAGGCAATACCTGAGCAGAGATCAAAGGGGAAGTGATGAGAAGTAAAAGGACTAGAAATGTAAAATTAGGACGAAGAATCCATATATTTCTTGGGTTTGATTGCAAACCCATGATTGTTTTCGTATTCCGGTGATTGATTTTTAAGCCCAATTCTCGAGTTTTTACGGTGGAACAAACGAGAAAAGGTTTTTCAGAGATCGAGAAAAGGGAATTGGGATTTACACAGAAGTGTTTGTAGTCGGACAAGAGGGAGTAGTTAGAGGAGATCTTGCGGGTACGCGTTGTGAGCAATGGGATTTGGGAGCAACATCTCCCCAAATGCAGACCTCCCTCCCCAAAATGTGGTCCTACATATTTGACTCATCATAATGCATATTCTAATTTTGAAAAAGAAGAAACAATACTTGTAATGTAAATCCTCCAATACTTGAGTTCATGCCCTCTTTTTTCTTTTTTTACCAAAATAACCCCTATCATTTTATAAATGATTTAGATTTACCTTCCGTCCGCCTTAATAACATATCTATTTATATCTATATCTATATCTATATTTATACTAAATTAAAAGTACGAACGCCTTTAACAAAATATCATTCATCTTTTTTACCCTTTAAAATTAATTTACATTGAACAAAATCATAATTTAATTACTTTCCTAATACTTAGGACCTTAAAATCAATTCAACTTTAATTATTAAATCTTTACTTATTTGACAATGTAAAGATTCTTAATATTTACGATTTTAAAATTTATTAAGTTTTTACCTTATATAAATCTTTTTTCTTGTTTAAGTTATGTAACAAAACTAAAATTCATTACATTTGAAAAAAAAATTCATTTTGGATACTTAATTAAAAGACATAACGTTGTGAATTCATAGCATTATATATACTATTATGAATCCACAACGTATAGTATTATGGTTGAATCCTACGGGTTCACGAATCTGAACGTATACTATTTCTTTTAACTTGGACTTTTTGCCTTTCTTCCTCACGGAAAGTGCACGGTTAGCCACTAACAACACATATATTTACTTTTAAGTCACTGTTTAAAATATTTTTAGTCTTTAACTACTGCTTTAATAAACTTTAACTGCCCGGACGAAAATACTCTTCTACTTATGTTCTTAATTTCAGAACTTTAGGACTACATGTCCTTAACTTTTGAGCTTGTAACTCTAAGTTCAGGACTACGTGTCCTTAACTTTTGAACTTGGAACTCTAAGTTCATGACTTCAGAACTACATGTCCTTAACTTTTGAACTTAAGTTCAGGACTACATGACTACATGTCCTTAACTTTTGAACTTAACTTTAGGACTTCAGGACTACATGTTCTTAACTTTTGAACTTAACTTGAGGACTTCAGGACTACATGTCCTTAACTTTTGAACTTCTAACTGTAAGTTCAGGACCAAGTGTCCTTAACTTTTGAGCTTGTTAGCCTAAGTTCAGGACCTATTGTCCTTAACTTTTGGGCTTCTTAGCCTAAGTTCAGGACCTATTGTCATTAACTTTTGAGCTTGTTAGTCTAAGTTCAGGACTTCAGGACGTACTGTCCTTAACTTTTGAACTTGTAATTGTAAGTTCAGGACCTATTGTCCTTAACTTTTGTGCTTCATAGCTTAAGTTCAGAACCTATTATCCTTAATATTTGAGCTTGTTAGTCTAAATTCAAGACTTCAGGACCTATTGTCCTTAACTTTTGAACTTGTAATTCTAAGTTCAGGACCAAGTGTCCTTAACTTTTGAATTTGGAACTCGAAGTTCAGGACCAAATGTTCTTAACTTTTGAATTTGTAACTGTAAGTTCAGGATCCATAACGTAGTAAAAAACCAAACGTTATTTGTATCTTTTCACAAAAAAAAAATAATAATAGTTGCAATTTATGAGAATAGTTGGTCAGAGTATGAGAATTGTTGGTCAGAGTATGAGTTGAAAATGAAATTCATAGAAGAAATATGGCATAAACAAATTAGATTGCCGCAAGTCAAGTCTTTCCATTGCAAAAACGAGCTTAACCCTTAATGATTCGAGGAGGAACTCTGATGCGTCAATCCGACAGATGAGAAAGAGTCTAGTTGCACAATTCTTCTCTCGAAAGACATAGAAAAAGGGTAATACAGTCTTTTCATATTTATTTTAATAGACTAGTGGCTATTATTGTTAAGTATTGAAAATGCTGGATAAAAAGTAAATATCACTTAAAAAGTGGCTACCCCACACAATTTTTACTCTTCCTTAACATGAATCCTTGTAGTTGGTTAAAATATCATGGTATAGCCAGTTTTCACACTGGTCAATGAAAAATAGTCAACGTTTACCAAGTCAATGAAAAATAGCCACTATTTTACTGCAACAGGGACCGATCCAGTATAATATACGGGAGTTCTGGTGCATTTGTGTACGAACTCCAGCATATTATGCTGGACCGGTATACTTTGCTAACTCCTGTAAAATTTGCGGGAGACTGGAGCACCAGTACTCCAAACTCCAGTATATTATACTAGACAATTATAGTTGCTGGAACTCCCGTAAAATTTGCGGGAGTTCCAGCATAATTATGCTTGAACTCCAGTAAAATTTACGGGAGTTCCAGCATAGTTATCCTGGAACTCCCGTAAAATTTAAGGGAGTTCAAGCATACTTATGCTGGAACTCCCGTAAAATTTACGGGCGTATTTTTCCAGATTTTCAAGAGTGTTTTCGCTCAGATTTAAAGTGGCTAAATTTCGATGACTTTTGAAACTTGGCTATTTTTCAACGACCAGTGGTAAATCTGGCTATTTTTTAATTTCTCCCTTGTAGTTGTGTTAGAATCCATACCCCTTCCTTGTTTTTAAGACTTTGAATGGGTAACACTTTATATTTATATTATTATTATATTAAAAGCATGAAATTCTTTATCGAAATATTATTCATATTTTTTATCCTTTTAAAATAAATTACACACTAGATAAAATAGTCATATAATTATTTTTCCAATATTTAAGAGTATAAATTTAATTAAAATTTTGCTTATTAATTATTTTTTTCTTATTTTAACTATGTAAAAAATACTACATTTAGAACTCCAAGGTCAAATTTATTTTATATTATTATTTTCTTATTTGACAAACTTTTATAAAATTCATAAGTGCTTTTGAAGTTTAATACGTGTAACAAATACTATATTTAGTTTAATATCAATTGCTAATTTTCAAAAATATATTCTTATATACTATTTTTATACGTGCATCGCACGTACACAAAAGCTAGTGAGATCAAAAATATGGAACCCCTTTTACTGTGTCGTCAACATATTATTGAACCACGTGGCTTCTCATTTTCTTTCTTACCTCCAACCCACTAACTAATAAATTCGCCCATTATTTGACGTGAAAATAACACGAGCTAGCCAGTTTTCGGACTGGTAATTGAAAATTTTGTACATTCATTAAAAATAGCAACTCTTTCACTGAAATACGAAGAGTTATATGCTGGATTATGGAGCTCTTGCATACAAACTTCTAGCATATTACGTTGGAACTCCAATACAATATGAAATTCCAGCATATTATGCTGAATTATGGGGCACTTGCATATAAACTTCCAGCATATTATGTTGGAACTCCAATATAATACGAAATTCTAGCATATTATGCTGGAATATCATATGTAAAAAAAATGAACTCCAGCATATTATGCTGAATTTTTTTTGAATTTTTAAAGGTGTTCTAGTTCATATTTTATCTTTATATGAAAAGTGCTTAAATTTTGATTATTTTTTAAATTGTGGCTATTTTTCAGTTCCCAATTGTAAATCTGGTTATTTCTCTTTTTTCCTTATTTTTCATGCCTAACTATATTATAACCCGGGTCACAGGGCATTGACTTAGTTTTTTATTATTCAAGTTAAAATTTTAGAAGACATTTGTGTACGGGTAACACTAGACTCATGGTACACCTCAGTCTCCGATAAGATAAGCCAAGCTCGAGACATAATGACAAGGGACCGATGTCACGATCCAAACTCCACTAAGGGTCGTGGTGGCGCCGGACACCTCTGTCAGGCAAGCTAACCAAATTACTTGTTGAAGTTCTCATTTTAACAATCTTGAAAATTAAGTTTTTCCTTCAATTTTTATAGATAAGAAGAAAGATAACTGATTCAATTCGAATTAAATAACAGACAATTAATGCAAAATATTTTAAAATCCTCCCAGAACCTGGTATCACAAGTGCATGAGCATTTACTAAGACAGAAATAAAATACAATATCCGTCCGAAATATAGTGGACAGAAAGTAAATATATTATGCTGGAAAAGGGACTATACTAGCTGCGCGCCGCCTCGAACAATGCAACTCACCTAGTCCCAGAATCATCCGCACTGCTAAGCCCAATAGGCCACTAACAACACATGAACATGTGCAACAAAAATATACAGAAGTGTAGTATGAGTACGAAAATAACGTGTACTCAATGAGTATCCCGTCTAATCTCGAAGAAGTAGAGACGAGATGGTCGACTTCGACACTTACTAGTGGTCCAATAATGATGTTAATAATACATTAAATAGTGGATTTCTATAAACATAATTTTTAATCCAATCGAAGGAAACGAGTAAACAATTAATTCGTTTAAAGGAAATTTCCAAGGTTTTCTTTTCATTATTTATCCAAATATTTTCAAGCCATGAAGAGGCAATAAAAACTTTAATAAGTTCAAGGCAACAATACCAGCATGCACAAATAATCACCTTGTGACGTACGACTCGATCCAACATAAAAGTAAATTGTGCACTTCCGAGGGTCGAACGGCTTGAACCATAAATGCATCTATTACCCCACTCGCGAACTATCCATGCGACGTGGTCAACATAAAATAAACAATCACCCTGCTCGCAGATCATTCATGCGACGCCGGTACACATAAAAATACATGCTCAAATAGCCAATTAAAAATTTATCGGGGAATAATTATTCAAATAAAAGCCACCTTCTCTTCTAACAATTTAAGAAAAGAAGTCAAATCCTTTTGAGAATGGATTTATTAATTCGATGTGGTTTAAGCAATTCGATCTATCAATAAGATTACAAATATTCCAAGTATAGCATATTTTTTGGTCCTAGACTATCCGGACTTAAATATAATAGTAGCTACGCACAGACTCTCATCACCTGTGCGTGCGTATCCCCCCATAAATAGGAGCACATAACCAATTAATTCACCTATGGGGATATTTCCCTCTTACAAGGTCAGAAAGGAGACTCACCTCGCTCCGAAGGTCCATAACCGGCATTCCACGCCCTTCCGAAGACTTGAATCGATGCACAACGCTCCAAAACTAGGCAATAATTATGTAAGCTCATTAATATATGCTAAGGTATTCATTATAATCCAATTTATAATAATTTCTAACCCCGATCGAAAAGTTGACAAAAACGCCCTCAGGTCCACGTGCCCGGAATCCGAAATTTTTTGAAGATAAAGATTACCCATGGGCTCACGAACTCAAATATATAATTTTCTCTAAATTCCATACCAAAAATCATGGTCAAAATCAAAGAACAATAAGTTTCTAGGTTTTCCCTCAAACCCCAAGTTTTCTACAATTTCCTTGCCTAAATCTATATATAAACCTTGTATTTAACTCAAAGCTAGCATAAATTACTTACCTCATGATGAGTGATGAAAATAGCACCTCAAAGTCGTTCCCAATCGGCTCCAATAGAAGAAAATGGGGTTGAAGTGAACCCAACCCCCGATTTTTAAAAGACCTTACTGCCTCAGTTGTTTCCGCACCTGCGATCCCTTGACCGCTTCTGCAGTTCTGCAGGTGCGGTTCAAAATACCGCTTCTGCTGTCCTCCCTAGGCCGCCCTTTTCTGCTTCTGCGCCACGCCTACCGCAGGTGCGGTCCCGCATCTGCGGCACCCTGACCGCATCTGCGGTCCCATCTCCCTTCACCAAATTCTGCATCTGCAGCTTCTCCACCGTAGGTGCGGTCCTGCATCTGCGAAAATATGACCGCATCTATGGTCCTATCTCTTCTAGCCCAAAACCGCATCTGCGGCTCCGCACCTGCAGCCCAATTCTCGCAGGTGCGGTTATGATAGCAACCAGCCAGTTCCGTTTTTCCAAAAATTCCATTTTCGATCCGTTAACCACTCGGAATCCACTCAAGGCCCCCGGGACCCCCAACCAGTCCCAAAATACATTATGGACTTTCTTGACGCCTCAAATCTCATCAAACAACGCTAAAATCATGAATCAACCCCCAATCCAAGCTTTATGAACTTTAGAACTTCCAATTTCTACTTTCGATGTTTAAACCTATCAAATCACGTCCGATTGACTTCAAATTTTGCAAATAATTCACATTCGACATTACGGACCTACTCCAACTTTTAGAATTGGATTCCAACCCCGATATCAAAAAGTCTACTTCCGGTCAAACTTCTCAAAAACCTTCAAATTTCTATCTTTAGCCAAATGGCTCCAAAATGACCTACAGACTTCCGAATTCACTTCCGATCGCGCTCTCAACTCCAGAATCACCATACGGAGTGCTGCCAGACTCGGAATCCCAAACGGACATCGATATCACTAAAATGTACTTCAACCCGAACTTATGAAATTTCTTTCAAAATGCTACTTTCCACCATAGGCGCCAAAATGCTCCCGGGTCATCCAAAACCCGATCCGGGCACACGCCCAAGTCCGAAATTATCATACGAACCTGCTGGAACTTTCAGATTCCGATTCCGAGGTCGTTTACTCAAAATTCCAACCCTAGTTAATTCTTTCAACTTTAAGCTTCCGAAATGAGAATTCTCTTTCCAAATCAATTCTGAACTTCCCGAACTTAATTCCAACCATGCGTACAAGTCATAATACCTGAAATGAAGCTGTACATGGCCTCAGACTGCTGAACAATGCACTAGAGCTCAAAATGTTCGGTCGAGTCGTTACATTCTCTCCCACTTAAACATACGTTTATCCTCGAACATGCTGAGAACTACACTGAAGTAGTATGAAATCACTGTTTAACTTCTCATGCACCTTCCCGTGCTACCACAACTCAACTGAGCACATCAGCTCGATCAATTCTGAAGATATTCCCTTTTATTCAAGCAAATAAGCCTTAGAGCCCAATTCCAACATCTGGAATTCTATGCCCGACATGTTTCCAACATAAGATCACCATATCAATCACTACACGCTGTACCCAAACATAGTTGCATAACTTTGCTGAATTCACACCTAGCATCACTTTACTCACCGGACCACAATAACATTTTCTGATCAACTTAGTCAAAATTCCACGAATCTAATGCTCCCATTGCACCCCATGACATACACAGGTCTTACTCTAATTCTTACAATGCCGCCACAACGGAAGAGACGTGCAGAAATTCATAATCAACTGCCGAGTCAACTAATCATTGAGTCTATATTTCTAACAAGAAACATTACCTCATTCTGAACCAAATAATGATATTTGCTCCTTAATATGCTCCATATAGTCAGATTGCACTGATCCTAAATTCAATGACCTCGTCTCACCCAGTACGAACTATTCAGGAAATAAGCCACCCCGAACATAGTCAAAAGTCTCATATGCTGTTATAATGTGCCAATAGGTTACCATATCGAACGGTATATGAAGGAAAGCAAATTTTGAGAAGGAAATTCAACTACACCGCTCGCGAATCATCCATGCGACGCAGTCGACTTAATCAAACAAACACCCCGCTCGTGAATCATACATGCGACACGGGCATGCAACTAATATGAGCTTTCTTCAAAAAATAGGAAACAGAACACAATAAACAGATATGGGGAACTGTACTGAATATCACACTGTTGCGACGCGCAACCCGATCCAAGAAATCATAACCATGGCAGCGTACCACCCGATCCATCCATAAAACTCGCATAAGGAGATACGCACCGAGCTAGATTGTTCATTTTAATAATATACCAAATATCGGTCACAAGCACACTAAGTGCATAATTCCATCCCTGGGGAGACATATAGTGCCAGAAGCCAGAAAACACAAGCACAACTAAAGTGTGATATACGATCTGAAGTCTCAAAAGCCATCCTGCTCATATAACATCATCTCTACACGGAGCCTCAACACAGAAGGAATTCACCAAGACGTCGTACAACTCACACATCGCATTACATCATTACATGAAATAACTGATGACAAAATAACACCCCGACTACTCTTCCTATAAGGAGCGGTATGAAATGAACACATCTGGCCTGATATAGAGCCCATATTTACATTTAAATCCATCCACCGACCTCAAGTTGATTCTGATCGCACTGGACTAGGCTAATTACCTTTCAAGGCCCATAATAACTCCTCTTCCGCTCATAACACATAAGAACACCCATCATAGTCGGAGAAATCATCCGCAGTCCATAACTCAATAGAATGAGTGCCCTACAGGCATATATTCTCAAAGCAACGATATTATCTCAACCTTCATACTTGGTTTAAGTCCTTAATCAATCAAGTGACTACCTGCTACACTTATACAATCTTCTTGTGGGGCACGCTCCCACAACCTACCATAACAAATAAATAGGTCGTACCTTCAAACCACCAGTCGCACTAACGCTGAGAAACAATCAAGAATCATTAACCAGGATGCAAATCCTTTTCACAAAATACCAATCTCAGGTGACGCTGAAGACAATACCAACTTACCTTAAACATCGAAACTCTTTTCCTGCTCATCCGATATTATGACATCCTTGTCCACATCGAGCTGTTACCTTGATCTTTACTTCAAATTCCATAGCACTCACTACACAACATGCCAATATACGATAGAACACGCTTTTTATTATAGCTTCGGAACCACTATCCGGCTAACACTTCATCATATAAAAGCTTTTCACTTAAATCATGAATACACATGTGAATTCTCATAACCGTAGAATATGAAAATCTTTAAATAGTGGTCCAAGCCACCATAGCCCTTCCGGGGCCCACCTTCACGTATCAGGTCACAACAGTAGAATACTTTTTGAATACCACCAACTACGGCGACCGAAAAGCCTCGAACGCACCATCACAATTCACTTGCATAACTCGATCACGCTGAAAGAACTACTCACTACCAGCAACACGCCATACCGACTATGTCTAACCAATCCCTCTTCTTCCAATTTATCCTTAATTGCCATAGAAACAATGATAACTCTATTCAACACTTAACACACTCCATTTGCACTCATCCCGAGTGACCCTGAATCATGACACCAAGCTATCTCAAATCCCACGAACTATCTCGTACCTCCCAATTGCTACATCGCAAGTCAAAACATCATAGACATTTTGTGCCCCTTCTCATAGGCTGCCATCAAGCTTGATTCTTAACCGTACCTATAGGCTCAAAATCGTTAGGCATCACATCTTATCCTTTAAATTCACTAGGATCGTTGTTGAGAGTCACCCGCTCTGACTTAGCCCGAAATATAATAAACTCCATGAGCCTTCTATCACATGAATACCCTATTGGTGAAGCACCTGGTAGAATCACTTCCCTTGGAGCCCGCATCTTTACAAAGAACAATCCTGAATCCTTCCCCAAGTCTGAACATGAGCCATTAAGGCCAACCATAACACCCTTTAACAATTCCTTTACTCAAATTACCACTTATGTTCTTTTCCCGTAGCTGAAGTAACCCATCAATATGCTAATAACTAGAAACCTCGCAAGTAGTTAACCATGCAACCCAATCATAGGCGGTGGGACTTTACCACTTAGCTTGAAGCCATTATTACACGACTCTAGCATTCATTAGGACTCTTTATCTATTATTGACGTAACCTTGGAAAATCAACCGCCAAAATTCTCGGAATCTTACTGTAAAACCCCTTTTTATACTCTAAATCATCAACCACATTCGCACGACCGATCTCATGCTGCATAACCAATAAAATTCTTCGTAGAAGCGTCTCCAACTATACGACCGCTAACCTGCTCACAGGGAATAACCCACTTGGGTCCGAGCTCACTCTCTAGTTGCACTAGTCCATTCGCCCATCGTGGACATCAATTAAATTTGTGGCAACATCCTCCCAATTCAAAGTTATGTTGTATCCTTCTTTTTTTCCGGCAGCTCCTTCCCGTTATATCAAATTTCCCGCCGCATAATAGCCCATACTTCAAATTAAATTCGTAGACCCCAATCACCAATCAGTAATATTATCAAATCACTCCAAACTCTCCTTAAGGTACGTGGTCATCCCACTGCAAGCCCATATGCAACTCCGCCACTCTCCCACTTTGGCGGAACGTATCCCCTTAATCGACTACTCGACCCTTGGCCTCTTATACTCAGCCTTCTAGAAATTTTAGCCACAGCCTGACACCTCCCACATGTGTTTGCTCATCCTTTGCTGCTCAGCTGTTGCCTTAAATAAAATCTATCTTCGTGGCACTTGAACCCACAATTGCTGCTAACTTTACACCTTTCGGAAGATCATCTTTCTCATACCACCGACATTAGAAACACTAATTCAACCATGAACTACCGCACCCTGCGATATCTGATAGTCGCATTTCCGATACTATTTCATAATAGCTTGCTCCAAAGGCGAATTGTAGAAGACCGCAACACCGGCGAACTTAGTGCATTCAATTAGGACAACGACATATCCTCATAGAAGAAAGCTCCACCACTTTCGCATGTACCAAGTCGCATGACTCTACCATCCCGAATCTGTACATTTTTAGCCCGATTGCCTTTCCCCAGCCGGAAATAAAATACTAAATCTCTAGATTATGCACTGAGTAAACCTCCTTTCAAGTCATTCACTGCCCCGATACGTGGGCAACATCCTACCATCATATCACTATTGCGGAACAATCGTTCATAAGCATCATGGAAACTTGTGCCTAGCCTCAGAGACCTCAGAAGTACCATTATCGGGCTGAAATAATAAAATATCCTTCCACAAGGCGACGATAATAGCTCAAACGACTATACAGGGAGAAACATCCCGCGCTATATTCATAATATCATTACAATTCTTCAATTCTCGATGAATAACAAGCGTTTTGCGTCGCATAAGATTGAGTAGGAAAGAAACAAACGCATAAGCCTCAAAGGAATCAAATCGCACGATGAGGGATCAAGAAGGGAAGTACACCTAACAGTCCTGCAGCATCCTGAGGATAAGTACATACGTCTCCATACCGATCCGCGAGACTTTACTAGACTTGCTCATGACTCGTGAGACCCTAGGAACCTAGTGCTCTGATACCATGTTGTCATGACCCAAACACCACTAAGGGTCGTGGTGCCGCCAGACACCTCTGTCAGGCAAGCCAACCAAATTACTTGTTGAAGTTCTCATTTTAACAATCTATAAAAATCGAAGGAAAAGCTTAATTTTCAAGATTGTTAAAATGAGAACTTCAACAAGTAATTTGGTTGGCTTGCCTATAGAGGTGTCCGGCGCCACCACGACCCTTAGTGGAGTTTGGGTCGTGACAACCGAAATCGAGGCTAACATCTCGTCGAGTCAGAATCCGGGGGCATGACGCCCACCCTCGAGAATATCGGGGTCATGGTCCTGGATCGGTCCTATCCTTGAACGAATTCGAAGAATATTGTCGATCAATGCACAACCGACAGAAGGCCATAATATCTGTGATCAGCTGAATATCACAACAGGAATCTCGGCACGTATAGATAAAGAACCGGCAATTAGTTAATCAAAAGAATTTTTACCTTTTATAGAGTTGTACCTAGTGTAGGACTCTCCTGCTATATAAATGGGGTCTGATAATTCATGAAAGAAATTGTAACACGCATTTCAAAGTAATACATTATTATTTTTTGTTATAAAAGCTCTTTTTCTTGTTCATCATTACTGGCCACTGTGAGCCTGGATCGAAGGTAAACATTAAACTAAGGCTAGGATCATTCTCCTCGTGTGGTTTGAATTTACTATATCTTTACTTGTTCATTCTAATTCAATTTATCGCTTTGTATCAAATTAATCCGTGTATCCTTAAAACCACTTATAAATTTAATTATTATCCGATTTTGAGGGTAAAGAGTTTGGCGCCGACCGTGGGGTTAAGGATAATAGTGGCACTTTGATACCAATTCCTATAACACACCCTATTTTACACTTGTTCTTTGGAGTATCTTTGATTTCAAGTTAAAGTTTAAAATGTCGAACTCCCAGTTTGCCCCTCTAAACGTGGATGCTGAGTCCGGCCACCGTGGCGAGAACAACAATGTAGCACCCGATAACGAGATATCCCCGTCGATCTCAATAGAGTTCCAGTCATAGACTCGATCGACGTATCTCGTATGTCGCCATCAATGCAAATTTGCTTACCGATCATAAGAACAACGTTCGCAAGGAAGTCTGATTGATTGCCCAAAATACACACAGCGGCGAAAGTGATGGGATCAACTTGCGAGTGATCTTCAAATGTTACAGGCTCAACAGGCACCGATAGCCCAGTTGCAGAACAAAAGCCGTGCGCTGAGTAGAATTGAGTCCGATCCATCCACGGAAGTCACCCACATAAATGAACCGCTCACGGAGAGGCCAAACTAAAATGAATTGGGGACCAACCCCAAAATCATAAAAATGCTCGAGGTGCTGACAAAATGGGTAGAATGAGAAAAGAATCAAAGCCAATAACAAAAAGGTGGAAACCTATAATTCTACGGTCGACCAAATCCTAGGAGCACCACCGATATTAAAAGTCCTGAATTCCAAGAAGTTTGTTCAAAAACCTTTTCCTCTGAGCGCAGCTCCGAACCCATAGAAATGAACCACTCATAGAGAGGCCAAAGTAAAATGAATTGGGGACCAACCCCGAAATCATAAAAATGCTCTAGGAGCTGACAAAATGGGTAGGATGAGAAAAGAATCAAAGCCAATAATAGAAAGGTGGAAACCTATAATTCCACGGTCGACCAAATCCTAGGAGCACCACCGATATTAAAAGTCTTGGATTCCAAGAAGTTTGTTCAAAAACCTTTTCCTCCAAGGGTAGCTCCGAAGCCGATCCCTAAGAAGTTCTACATGCCCGAGATTCCTAAGTACAATATAACAACCGACCCAAATGAGCATGTGACCTTTTACACATGCGCCATCAAAAGAAACGACTTGGAATATGATGAGATCGAGTCTTAATTGCTGAAAAAGTTTGGGGAAACTCTGTCAAAGGGAGCTATGATATGGTATCACAAACTACCTCCTAATTCTATTGACTTGTTTGCTATGCTTGCAGATTCCTTTGTAAAAGCACATGCCAGAGCTATCAAGGTTGAGACTAGGAAGTTAGACCTTTTCAAAGTGAAACAGAGGAATAATGAGATGCTCGGAGAATTCGTATCCCGATTTTAAATGGAACGGATGGACTTGCCTCTGATCGCGGACGATTGGCATTTCAGGCCTTCACCCAAGGGCTCAACATTCAGAGCTCGTTGTCTTCACAACAGTTAAAACAAAATCTGGTAGAATATCTGGCTGTTACTTGGGTCGGTTTACATAACCGATGTCAATCAAAAAATAGGGTCGAATATGATCAGTTTGGGGCCCCTTCCAGGTTCAATTATCCCGTCATAGATGCCGATAGAGTCAAGAGAGATTGATCGTGAACCAAGACCAAACAGGGATCTGTATCAGCCATACAATGGAGAATGAAGAGGTAATGGGTTAGGGCAAAACCTTGTGAGAAGTGAAAGGAGAAGCGATCGAGGTCAAAATAATCAGGGACTCATGAGCAAAAACATTTTCGATAGGCCCGTCGGGGCTAAGGAAGCGTCGAGGTTATCGAAGTACAACTCATTGATTTTGCTGCCATCGTATCTGTCATCGAATGCATCAAAGACACCCTCAACCTCTACAATCTAATCCATTCCAAAGGGATCCTAACCTAATGTGCCAATATCATGGCACTCGTGGCCACATAATAGAGGATTGCCGACAATTAAAAGAGGAAGTAGCCCGACCATTCAACAACGGACATCTCTGAGAGTTCCTGAGCGATAGACCCAAGAATTATTTCAAGAATAGAGATTCTAGCAAATAGATCGAGCAGGAGAATCCCTAGAACATCATTAATATGATCGTCGACAAGGTCGATGTTCCCCAAGGGTCGATGTTAAATTGCACTAAAGTATCCATCCCAAAAAAAAAACGAACTCGAGATTACGTGCTAGAGGGAATCTTGTCTTTAAATGATGAGGACATTGAAGGCATCGTGCAACCCCACAATGATGCACTGGTAATATACGTATTCATAAATAAATCTCGAGTTAAGCGTGTATTGATTGATTCAGGTAGCTCGGCAGTATCATCAAACCGAGGGTCATGGAACAGCTCGGTCTACAAGACCAAATCGTGCCTGCAGTACGAGTTTTAAACAAATTCAACAAGGCATGTGAGACCACTATAGGGGAGATAACATTACTAGTGAATGCCGTCGGAACCATTTAGGAATCCAAGTTTTATGTGATCGAAGGAGATATGAGGTACAATGCTCTGTTCGGGAGGCCCTGGATTCACGACATGAGAGCAGTGCAATCGGCCCTACACCATGTGTTGAAATTCCCAAAGCTAGGAGAGATTAAAATAATTTATGGGGAACAATCGACCGCAAAGGAGATATTCGTAGTTGAAGAGGTGATCTCAATATCCGCACTTTCGACTCCAAAAAGTCCAAGTTCTGTCGCTAAGGAAAAAACTAAATAGAAATTACCAACATCGGCCTCGACCCAATCAGAGAAGCAAGGGACGGGTGAAGACAACAACTATGGGGTGACCAGGTATTTTATAGCCCCCGATGACTCCGATGCCATCAAATAAATGGTCAAAGAATTGGAGCAAGTCATTTTGATCGAGAATTTGCCCAATCATAAGGTATACCTAGGCACGAGGTTAAGTCCCAAGCTTAAAAAAAAACTCATTAAATTCCTTATAGCTAACGAATACTATTTTGCTTGGTCCCACATTGATATGAAAGGGATTTCCCCGAAAATAACCACTTACAAGCTGAGCCTGGACCTGAAGTTTCCTCCAGTCAAAAGGAGACCTCAATCTGAAGTCAAGCACGCATTCATCAAAGACGAGGTATCTAAACTCCTTAAAATAGGGTCCATTCGAGAGGTTAAGTTCCCGGATTGGTTAGTAAACATAGTGGTAGTCCTTAAAAGGAGGAATAAATTAAGAATGTGTATAGACTATAAAGATTTGAATAAGGCCTGTCCCAAGGACTCTTTCCCTTTTCCCAACATCGATCGCATGATCGATGCGACAGCCGACCACGAGATCCTTAGTTTTCTCGACGCTTATCCCGGGTACAACCAAATTCAGTTGGACTCGGGCGATCAGGAAAAAGTGTCCTTCGTCACTAAGTATTGTACCTACTATTATAACATAATGCCATTCGGACTAAAAAATATTGGTGCCACTTACCAGCACCTAGTAAATCGGACGTTCGAAGAACAAATAGGAAAATCAATGGAGGTTTATATTGACGATATGTTGGTTAAGTCTTTGCGAGCAGAGGACCATTTGAAGCATTTGCAGAAAACCTTTAACATATTGAAGAAATACAATATAAAGTTGAACTTGAAAAAATGTGCATTCAAAGTCAGATTTGGAAAATTTCTCAGATTCATGGTGTCCAACCGAGGGATTGAGATCAATCTTGATAAAATCAAGGCCATAGAGGACATTACCGTAGTGGACAACGTCAAGGTCGTAGAAAAGTTAGCCGGACGCACAACCGCTTGGGGTCGATTCATCTCGAGGTCCTCCGAAAAGAGCCATCGGTTCTTCTCATTGTTGAAGAAGAAGAATAACTTCTCTTGGACCCCGTACACTACTTGAAATCCGGAAAAAAATGACCAAAAAATGGCGACCAAAATTGGTCTGTCAGGAAAAGCGACCAACGTTGGTCGCCAAGCAAGGTTGGTCACTTTTTGGTTGATAATGTGGTCAAAATATTGACCGGACTGGTCAGACTTGCTTGGTCAAAGAAATACTCAAATTAACGACAACTTTGGTCGCTAAATGGGACCTACTTATAAAATTTTATTAATTATATTATTATTTTAAAAAATATAAAATATAAATAAATATAATTTAAAATGAGCGACCAAAGTTGGTCGCTCAGTAAAGGGGAAGCTGATAGAGACCAACTTTGGTCGCTAAACTGGGATCCAGTTATAAAATTTTAATAATTATATTATTATTTAAAAAATATATATAAAATATAAATAAATATAATTCCAAATTGGCGACCAACGTTGGTCGCTTACGGAAGGGGAAGCACTTAGAGACCAACTTTGGTCGCTAATCTGGGACCCATTTCTAACGTTTAACAATTATATTATTATTTTAAATATTATATAAAATATAAATAAATCAGATTTAAAATTAGCGACCAAAGTTGGTCTCTTTTCGGGTTCACATTGGTCAAAATTAAAAATCACTTTTGTATTTACTATCTAAATAATATAAATGCAAGTCGTTAACACTTTTGTAATACAAGGGATGAATAAACTAATGTCACGACCCATTTTCCATAATAGGTCATGATGGCGCCCGACACCGTTGTCAGGCCAGCCAATGCGGAAGTATGATTAAGTTCTCATTTTCCTTTTTTATAAACTAAGTTTAACAGGCTTTTCAAAGTTAAAGCTAAAGCCACGAGTGATAACACTGAATTAAAATAGTTATATAACCCAAAATAAATGTCTACTAACGTGTGTGCCAGAACCTGGTGTCACAAGCTACGGGAAACTAGTAGAATATACACAAAAGAATAATACGATATCCTACCGTCTGAATGAAGATAGATAGAAACAACAAAAATACAAAGGAAGACTTCTTTGGCTGCGGACCGGCATGAAAGGAAAGCAGCTCACCGTAGAAGTCCCAGACGTGCTCACTGATACACATCAGAATGATGTCCGGATCCACCTGCCTCAAATCCTATACATTTAAGTACAGAAGCGTAGCATGAGTATATAAACAATATGTACCCAGTAAGTATCCCGTCTAATCTCGAAGAAGTAGAGATGAGAAGTCGACTCGATACTTACTAAGGCCGATTAATATAAATATAAGTATAATGTGTTCTAATCATGGAAATTACAAGCATCAACAGTTTATGGCAAGTGGAATAAGTCAGGTACTTCAATGTATCAAGTTCATAATTTATCATTTGAGATAATAGCAAAATAAGGCAAGTATAAGCTTTCCCACAAATTAACATGCGCACATAGTACCGAGGCGACGGCCCGAACCAACAGAAAGAAACTGTGCACTTGTTGAGGGTCGACGGCACGCCTATAGATACATCTATTCATACCTAGGCGATCAGCCCAATCCACAATTATCAGGCAATATCAAGAATACGCACAAAAGGCACATTTACAGTCAAGTGTACCATACATTGTTCAACAAGTTGTGCAAGTTGCTTTTATTTCCTTTCAAGCCTCTAACACATCCTAAGTGATCTCATTAGACAATTAATATGGAGATTTTTCATAAATAAGCATGATGTGGGTCCTAAACTACCCAGACAATCAACATTGTAGTGGCTGCGCACGGACTCTCGTCACTTGGTACGTACGTAGCCCCCGCATTTAGCAATAATTATTTGTTCATTAATCCTATGGGGACAGTTCCCACTTACAAGGTTAGAAAGGAGACTCACCTCGCTCCGAAGCGCACTTCCAATATCAAGAATAAGCCCAAACCCTCAATTCGCAGCCAAACGAGCACAAACTAATTAAAATAACGCAAGAACTAGTCAATAAGGGCTTATAAGGTTAAATTCTAATTGTTTAAGCAATTTCCTAACCATTAATACAAGCTTCCTAAATTTCGACCCCGGGCCCGCGTGCCCGGATTTCGAGATTTTTCGAAGAAAGTTGTTCTCTATCACCTAAGGATCACAAATATATGATTTCCAGTTCATTACATGGCAAGTTACATGATTAAATCTTAGTTTTTATGAAAACCCTAGGTCTAGCTCAAATCCTTATTTTTTACTAAATTTTTTGTGTTTAATCTACCTAATACACATGTATTTAAGCTAAGGATGAAGAGAAATTACTTGCCTTACCAAGTTATGTGGAAACCCTCTCTTGGAAGAACCCAAATTGCCTAAGTGTAGAGTGAAGTGTGAGAGAAATGAGTTTGAGTTCTTATTAAATGAACCCTTCTGCCTCCAGTTATTTTCGCATCTGCGGAAATATTCCCGCTTCTACAATAGTGGCCGCTTCTGCGGCTTTTGGAAATTGGGTTGGACCGCTTCTGCGGTTTGGGGGCCGCATAGGCGGAACCGCTTCTGCGGTCCTTGGGCCGGTTCTGCAGTTTCCCCTGGCCTTCCCCTTCTCCGCTTCTGCGATCAAATGACCGCATCTGCGGTCCCGCTTCTACGGTCCAAGAACCGCAGATGCAGTTATGACAGAAGCAGCAAACTTCAGTCATTTTCCAAATTCTAACTTCACTAGAGCCTCGCTCGTTTGACGCTCGGGGCTCCCGTGCCCCGTACAAACATACCGACAAGTCTGAAATCACGAGGTGGACCTACTCGAAATACTCAAAACAACGCAAAATCGAGGAATCAACCCCAAAACCAAATGAATCAAATCATTGAACTTCGAGTTCTTAATTTTCCTCCAACGGGTCAAAACGCCCTTAAACTACTCGGATTGACACCAAATTTTATGGGTAAGTCTTAACTGATATTTCGGACTTGTACCAAGTTTCATAATCGAAATCCGAACCCGATACCTAGGAAAACAATAATTTCTTAGTTTATTTAAATTTTTGAAACTCTAACTTAACAATTTCACATAAAAATTCATTACTCGGGCTAGGGACCTCGGAATTCGATTCCGGGCATACGCTCAGGTCCCATATTTTCCCACGGACCCTCATAAATTGTCAAATCACGATTTCGGGCCCGTTTCCCAAAAATATTGACCGAAGTCAAACTTGACCTTTTTAGAAAAACTTAAAGAAGCAAATGGACATATCCTTGCTCAAAACTCTCATAACTTCCGAACCACCCGTATCCGCAAGTCATAAATTAGTTAAAGCAAGTGCGGAAAGTTTTATTTAAGGGAACGGGGTTCTAAAATGCAAAACGACCAGTCGGGTCGTTACATCCTCCACCTCTTAAACAAACGTTCGTCCTCGAAAGGACATAGAAAAGTACCTGAACTGCTGAATAAGTGGGGATATCGGCTCCGCATGTCCTCTTCGGACTCCCAGGTCACCTTTTCAACCGGTTGGCCCTCCACTGGACTCTTACCGCAGAAATCCTCTTGGACCTCAACTGGCGGTCCTATCTATCAACAATGGCAATTGGCTCCTCCTCGTAGACCAAGCTCTCATCTAACTGAATGGTACTTGTCACACCTGCTTTCGGCGCGCCCCCACCCCGAGGGGTAAGAACGGGCGAAGGGAGTTTTTCCAATTAAATTGACAATATTCGACACGGGATTACTTTGTTTATTTCAGAGTCGCCACTTGGAATAAATTAAAGGTGTCCCAAGTC
>MU779183.1:0-27785 GCA_026770625.1 Nicotiana glauca | reverse complement strand
ACTCTTTTTACGCTTATATATTTATATATCCCTTTTGCCGGAGTATGTAAAGCGCCACAAAAAAGAGGTGTGACACCTTTGACTATGTTCGAGCGAGGTCGAACTGTCGACTTTGATGGCTAAGACGCTTAGCCTTTGACTTGGTTCGAGCGAGGTCAAACTGTTGACTTTGATGGCGAAGGCGCTTAGCCTTAGTCCCAGTTTGAGCGAGGTCGAGCTGTCGACTTTGATAGAGAATGGACTTAGCCTTTGACTTGGTTCGAGCGAGGTAAAACTGTCAACTTGGATGGAGAAGGCGCTTAGCCTTTGACTTGGTTCGAGCAAAGTTGAGTTGTTAACTTTGATGGCGAAGGCACTAAGCCTTTGTCCCAGTTCGAGCGAGGTCGAACTGTTGACTTTGATGGAGAAGACACTTAGCCTTTGATTTGGTTTGAGCAAGGTCGAATTGTCAACTTTGTTGGAGAAGGCACTTAGCCTTTGACCCAGTGCGAGCGAGGTCGAACTGTTGACTTTGATGGAGAAAGCACTTACCCTTTGACTTGGTACGAGCGAGGTCAAACTATCAACTTTGATGGCGAAGGCGCTTAGCCTTTAACTTGGTTCGAGCGAGGTCGAACTGTCGATTTTGATGGCAAAGACGCTTAGCCTTAGTCCCAGTTCGAGCGAGGTCGAATTGTCGACTTTGATGGAGAAGGTACTTAGCTTTAGTCCCAGTTCGAGCGAGGTCGAACTGTCGACTTTGATGGTGAAATCACTTAGACTTTGACTTGGTTCGAGCGAGGTCGAACTGTCAACTTTGATGGAGAAGGCTCTTAGCCTTTGACTGGGTTCGAGCGAGGTCAAACTGTCAACTTTGATGGAGAAGGCACTTAGCCTTTGACCCAGTTCAAGCAAGGACGAACTATCGACTTTGATGGAGAAGGCACTTAGCCTTTGTCTTGTTTAGAGCTAGGTCGAACTGTCAACTTGGATAGAGAAGGCGCTTAGCCTTTGAATTGGTTCGAGCGAGGTCGAACCGTCAACTTTGATGGAGAACGCGCTTAGCCTTTGACTTGGTTCGAGCGAGGTCGATTTGTCAACTTTGATGGAGAAGGCACTCAGCCTTTGAGCAAGTTCGAGTGAGGTAAAACTGTCGACTTTGATGGAGAAGGCACTTAGCCTTTGACTAGGTTCGAGCAAGTTCGAACTGTCAACTTGGATGGAGAAGGCGCTTAGCCTTTGACTTGGTTCGAGCAAGGTCGAACTGTAAACTTTGATGGAGAAGGCACTTAGGCTTAGTCCCAATTTGAGCGAGGTCGAACTGTTGACTTTGATGGAGAAGGCATTTAGCCTTAGTCCCAGTATGAGCGAGGTCGAACAGTCAACTTTGATTGCGAAGGCTCTTAGCCTTAGTCTTATTTTGAGCGAGGTCGAACTATCGACTTTGATGGAGAAGGCACTTAGCCTTTGACTTGGTTCGAGCGATGTGGAACTGTCAACTTTGATGGCGAAGGCGCTTAGCCTTTGACTTGGTTCGAGCAAGGTGGAACTGTCGACTTTGATGGAGAAGGCACTTAGCTTTTGACTTGGTTCGAGCAAGGTCAAACTGTCGACTTTGATGGCGAAGGCGCTTAGCCTTTGACTTGGTTCGAGTGAAGTCGAACTGTTAACTTTGATGGCGAATGCACTAACCTTTAGTCCCAGTTCGAGCGAGGTCGAACTGTCGACTTTGATGGCGAAGGCGCTTAGCCTTTGACTTGGTTCGAGTGAAGTCGAACTGTTAACTTTGATGGCGAATGCACTAACCTTTAGTCCCAGTTCGAGCGAGGTCGAACTGTCGACTTTGATGGCGAAGGCGCTTAGCCTTTGACTTGGTTCGAGTGAAGTCGAACTGTTAACTTTGATGGCGAATGCACTAACCTTTAGTCCCAGTTCGAGCGAGGTCGAACTGTCGACTTTGATGGCGAAGGCGCTTAGCCTTTGACTTGGTTCGAGTGAAGTCGAACTGTTAACTTTGATGGCGAATGCACTAACCTTTAGTCCCAGTTCGAGCGAGGTCGAACTGTCGACTTTGATGGCGAAGGCGCTTAGCCTTTGACTTGGTTCGAGTGAAGTCGAACTGTTAACTTTGATGGCGAATGCACTAACCTTTAGTCCCAGTTCGAGCGAGGTCGAACTGTCGACTTTGATGGCGAAGGCGCTTAGCCTTTGACTTGGTTCGAGTGAAGTCGAACTGTTAACTTTGATGGCGAATGCACTAACCTTTAGTCCCAGTTCGAGCGAGGTCGAACTGTCGACTTTGATGGCGAAGGCGCTTAGCCTTTGACTTGGTTCGAGTGAAGTCGAACTGTTAACTTTGATGGCGAATGCACTAACCTTTAGTCCCAGTTCGAGCGAGGTCGAACTGTCGACTTTGATGGCGAAGGCGCTTAGCCTTTGACTTGGTTCGAGTGAAGTCGAACTGTTAACTTTGATGGCGAATGCACTAACCTTTAGTCCCAGTTCGAGCGAGGTCGAACTGTCGACTTTGATGGCGAAGGCGCTTAGCCTTTGACTTGGTTCGAGTGAAGTCGAACTGTTAACTTTGATGGCGAATGCACTAACCTTTAGTCCCAGTTCGAGCGAGGTCGAACTATCAATTTTGATGGAGAAGGCACTTAGCCTTTGACCTAGTTCGAGCAAGGTCAAACTGTCAACTTGGATGGAGAAGGCGCTTAGTCTTTGACTTGGTTCGAGTGAAGTCGAACTGTTAACTTTGATGGCGAATGCACTAAGCTTTAGTCCCAGTTCGAGCGAGGTCGAACTGTCGACTTTGATAGAGAAGGCACTTAGACTTTGACTTGGTTCGAGCGAGGTCGAACTATCAATTTTGATGGAGAAGGCACTTAGCCTTTGACCTAGTTCGAGCAAGGTCAAACTGTCAACTTGGATAGAGAAGGCACTTACCCTTTGACTTGGTTCGAGTGAGGTCGAACTGTCGACTTTGATAGCGAAGGCGCTTTGCCTTTGACTTGGTTCGAGCGAGGTCGAACTGTCTACTTTGATGGCGAAGGCGCTTAGCCTTATATCCTGTTCGAGCGAGGTCAAACTGTCGACTATGATGGAGAAGGCACTTAGTCTTTGACTTGGTTCGAGCGAGGTCAAACTGTGAACTTGGATGGATAAGGCGCTTAGTCTTTGACTTGGATCGAGCGAAGTCGAACTGTTATCTTTGATGGCGAAGGTACTATGCCTTAGTCCCAGTTCGAGCGAGGTCGAGCTGTCGACTTTGATGGAGAAGGCACTTAGACTTTGACTTTGTTCGAGCGAGGTCAAACTGTCAACTTTGATGGAGAAGGCACTTAGCCTTTGACCCAGTTCGAGCGAGGTCGAACTGTTGAATTTGATGGAGAAGGAACTTACCCTATGACTTGGTTCGATCAAGGTCGAACTATTGACTTTGATGGAGAAGGCGCTTAGACTTTGACTTGGTTCGAGCAAGGTCAAACTGTCGACTTTGATGGAGAAGGAACTTAGCCTTTGACTTGTTTCGAGAGAGGCTGAACTGTCAACTTTGATGGAGAAGGCACTTAGCCTTTGACCTAGTTCAAGCGAGGTCGAACAGTCGACTTTGATGGCGAAGGCACTTAGCCTTTGTCCCAGCACGAGCGAGGTCGAACTTTTAACTTTGATGGAGATGGCGCTTAACCTTTGACTTGGTTCGAGCGAGGTCAAACTGTCAACTTTGATGGAGAAGGCTCTTAGCTATTGACTTGGTTCGAACGTGGTCAAACTATCAACTTTGATGGAGAAGGCACTTAGCCTTTGACCCAGTTCGAGTGAGGTCGAACTGTTGACTTTGATGGCGAAGGCGCTTAGCCTTAGTCCCAGTTCGAGCGAGGTCGAACTGTCGGCTTTGATGGAGAAGGCACTTAGCCTTTGACTTGGTTAGAGCGAGGTGGAACTGTCAACTTTGATTAAAAAGGCGCTTAGCCTTTGACGTGGTTCGAGCGAGGTCGAACTATCGACTTTGATGGAGAAGGCACTTAGCCTTTGACTTGGTTCGAGCGAGGTCAAACTGTCAACTTGGATGGAGAAGGCGCTTAGCCTTTGACTTGGTTCAAGCGAATTCGAACTGTTAACTTTGATGGCGGAGGCACTAAGCCTTAGTCCCAGTTCGAGCGAAGTCGAACTGTTGACTTTGATGGAGAAGGCACTTAACCTTTGACTTGGTTCGAGCGAGGTGGAACTGTCAACTTTGATGGAGAAGGCGCTTAGCCTTTGACTTGGTTCGAGCAGGTCGAACTATTGACTTTGATGGAGAAGGTACTTAGCCTTTGACTAGATTCGAACGAGGTTGAACTGTCGACTTTGATAGCGAAGACGCTTAGCCTTTGACTTGGTTCGAGCGAGGTCAAACTGTCGACTTTGATGGCGAAGGCGCTTAGCCCTAGTTCTAGTTCGAGTGAGGTCGAATTGTCGACTTTGATGGAGAATGCACTTAGCCTTTGACTTGGTTCGAGCAAAGTAAAACTGTCAACTTGGATGGAGAAGGCGCTTAGCCTTTGACTTGGTTCGATCAAGGTTGAACTATTAACTTTGATGGCGAAGGCACTAAGCCTTTGTCCTAGTTCGAGCGAGGTCGAACTGTTGACTTTGATGGAGAAGGCACTTAGCCTTTGACTTGGTTCGAGCAAGGTCGAACTGTCAACTTTGATGGAGAAGGCACTTAGCCTTTGACCCAGTTCGAGCGAGGTCGAACTGTTGACTTTGATGGAGAAGGCACTTACCCTTTGACTTGGTACGAGCGAGGTCAAACTATCGACTTTGATGGCGAAGGCGCTTAGCCTTTGACTTGGTTCGAGCGAGGTCGAACTGTTGAATTTGATGGCAAAGACTCTTAGCCTTAGTCCCAGTTCGAGCGAGTCGAACTATCGACTTTGATGGAGAAGGCACTCAGCCTTAGTCCCAGATCGAGCGATGTCAAACTGTCGACTTTGATGGAGAAGTCTCTTAGCCTTTGACTTGGTTCAAGCGAGGTCGAACTGTCAACTTTGATGGAGAAGGCTCTTAGCCTTTGACTTGGTTCGAGCAAGGTCAAATTGTCAACTTTGAAGGAGAAGGCACTTAGCCTTTGACCCAGTTCAAGCGAGGTCGAACTATCGACTTTGATGGAGAAGGCACTTAGCCTTTGACTTGGTTGGAGCTAGGTCGAACTGTCAACTTGGATAGAGAAGGCGCTTAGCCTTTGAATTGGTTCGAGTGAGGTCGAACCGTCAACTTTGATGGAGAAGGCGCTTAGCCTTTGACTTGGTTCGACCGAGGTCGATCTGTCAACTTTGATGGAGAAGGCACTCAGCCTTTGACCAAGTTCGAGCGAGGTCGAACTGTTGACTTTGATGGAGAAGGCACTTAGCCTTTAACTAGGTTCGAGCGAGGTCGAACTGTTAACTTGGATGGAGAAGGCGCTTAGCCTTTGACTTGGTTCGAGCGAGGTCGAACTGTCAACTTTGATGGAGAAGGCACTTAGCCTTAGTCCCAGTTCTAGCGAGGTCGAACTGTTGACGTTGATGGAGAAGGCACTTAGCCTTAGTCCCAGTTCTAGCGAGGTCGAACAGTTAACTTTGATTGCGAAGGCTCTTAGCCTTTGTCCTAGTTCGAGCGAGGTCGAACTGTCAGCTTTGATGGAGAAGGCACTTAGCCTTTGACTTGGTTCAAGCGATGTGTAACTGTCAACTTTGATAGAGAAGGCGCTTAGACTATGACATGGTTCGAGCAAGGTGGAACTGTCGACTTTGATGGAGAAGGCACTTAGCTTTTGACTTGGTTCGAGCAAGGTCAAACTGTCAACTTGGATGGAGAAGGCGCTTAGTCTTTGACTTGGTTCGAGTGAAGTCGAACTGTTAACTTTGATGGCAAATTCACTAAGCTTTAGTCCCAGTTCGAGCGAGGTCGAACTGTCGACTTTGATGGAGAAGGCACTTAGCCTTTGACTTGGTTCGAGCGAGTTCGAACTATCAACTTTGATGGAGAAGGAACTTAGCCTTTGACCTAGTTCAAGCGAGGTCGAACTATTGACTTTGATGGACAAGGCACTTACCCTTTGACTTGGTTCAAGTGAGGTCGAACTGTAGACTTTGATGGCGAAGGCGCTTTGCCTTTGACTTGGTTCGAGCGAGGTCGAACTGTCGACTTTGATGGCGAAGGCGCTTAGCCTTAGATCCTGTTCGAGCAATGTCGAACTGTCGACTATGATGGAGAAGGAACTTAGTCTTTGACTTGGTTCGAGCGAGGTCAAACTGTGAACTTGGATGGATAAGGCGCTTAGTCTTTGACTTGGTTCGAGTGAAGTCGAATTGTTAACTTTGATGGCGAAGGCACTATGCCTTAGTCCCAGTTCGAGCGAGGTCGAGCTGTCGGCTTTGATGGAGAAGGCACTTAGACTTTGACTTTGTTCGAGCGAGGTCAAACTGTCAATTTTGATGGAGAAGGCACTTAGCCTTTGACCGAGTTCGAGCGAGGTCGAACTGTTGAATTTGATGGAAAAGGCACTTACCCTTTAACTTGGTTCGATCAAGGTCGAACTATTGACTTTGATGGAGAAGGCGCTTAGACTTTGACTTGGTTCGAGCGAGGTCAAACTGTCGACTTTGATGGAGAAGGCACTTAGCCTTTGACTTGGTTCGAGCGAGGTTGAACTGTCAACTTTGATGGAGAAGGCACTTAGCCTTTGACCTGGTTCAAGCGAGGTCGAACAGTCGACTTTGATAGCGAAGGCACTTAGCCTTTGTCCCAGTTCGAGCGAGGTCGAACTGTCAACTTTGATGGAGATGGTGCTTAACCTTTGACTTGGTTCGAGCGAGGTCAAACTGTCAACTTTGATGGAGAAGGCGCTTAGCTATTGACTTGGTTCGAGCGAGGTCAAACTGTCAACTTTGATGGAGAAGGCGCTTAGCCTTTGACCCAGTTCGAGTGAGGTCGAACTGTTGACTTTGATGGCGAAGGCGCTTAGCCTTAGTCCCAGTTCGAGCGAGGTCGAACTGTCGTCTTTGATGGAGAAGGAGCTTAGCCTTTGACTTGGTTCGAGCGTGGTGGAACTGTCAACTTTGATTAAAAAGGCGCTTAGCCTTTGAGGTAGTTCGAGCGAGGTCGAACTGTCGACTTTGATGGAGAAGGCACTTAGCCTTTAACTTGGTTCGAGCGAGGTCAAACTGTCAACTTGGATGGAGAAGGCGCTTAGCCTTTGACTTGGTTCAAGCGAAGTCGAACTATTAACTTTGATGGCGAAGGCACTAAGCCTTAGTCCCAGTTTGAGCGAGGTCGAACTGTTGACTTTGATGGAGAAGGCACTTAGGCTTTGACTTGGTTCGAGCGAGGTGGAACTGTCAACTTTGATGGAGAAGGCGCTTCGTCTTTGACTTGGTTCGAGCAAGGTCGAACTGTTGACTTTGATGGAGAAGGCACTTAGCCTTTGACTAGGTTCGAGCGAGGTTGAACTGTCGACTTTGATGGCGAAGACGCTTAGCCTTTGACTTGGTCCGAGCGAGGTCAAACTGTTGACTTTGATGGCGAAGGCGCTTAGCCTTAGTTCCAGTTCGAGCGAGGTCGAACTGTCGACTTTGATGGAGAATGCACTTAGCCTTTGACTTGGTTCGAGCGAGGTAAAACTGTCAACTTGGATGGAGAAGGCGCTTAGCCTTTGACTTGGTTCGAGCAAGGTTGAACTGTTAACTTTGATGGCGAAGGCACTAAGCCTTTGTCCCAGTTCGAGCGAGGTCGAACTGTCGACTTTGATGGAGAAGGCTCTTAGCCTTTGACTTGGTTCGAGCAAGGTCGAACTGTCAACTTTGATGGAGAAGGCACTTAGCGTTTGACCCAGTTGGAGCGAGGTCAAACTGTTGACTTTGATAGAGAAGGCACTTACCCTTTGACTTGGTACGAGAGAGGTCAAACTGTCGACTTTGATGGCGAAGGCGCTTAGCCTTTGACTTGGTTCGAGCGAGGTTGAACTGTCGACTTTGATGGCGAAGGCGCTTAGCCTTAGTCCCAGTTTGAGCGAGGTCGAACTGTCGACTTTGATGGAGAAGGCATTTAGCCTTAGTCCCAGTTCAAGCGAGGTTGAACTGTCGACTTTGATGGAGAAGTCACTTAGCCTTTGACTTGGTTCGAGCGAGGTCGAATTGTCAACTTTGATGGAGAAGGCTCTTAGCCTTTGACTTGGTTCGAGCGAGGTCAAACTGTCAACTTTGATGGAGATGGCACTTAGCCTTTGACCCAGCTCAAGCGAGGTCGAAATATCGACTTTGATGGAGAAGGCACTTAGCCTTTAACTTGGTTCGAGCTAGGTCGAACTGTCAACTTGGATAGAGAAGGCGCTTAGCCTTTGAATTGGTTTGAGCGAGGTCGAACCGTCAACTTTGATGGAGATGGCGCTTAACCTTTGACTTGGTTTGAGCGAGGTTGATCTATCAACTTTGATGGAGAAGGCACTCAGCCTTTGACCAAGTTCGAGCGAGGTCGAACTGTCGACTTTGATGGAGAAGGCACTTAGCCTTTGACTAGGTTCGAGCGAGGTCGAACTGTCAACTTGGATGGAGAAGGCGCTTAGCCTTTGACTTGGTTCGAGCGAGGTCGAACTGTCAACTTTGATGGAGAAGGCACTTAGCCTTTGTCCCAGTTCGACCGAGTTCGAACTGTCGACTTTGATGGAGAAGGCACTTAGCCTTTGACTTGGTTCGAGCGAGGTCGAACTATCGACTTTGATCTACGGTCTTGTGTTGTACATGTTATGATTGTTCGTTTGACCGTGGCTTTCAGGTTGCTTTGAGGCGGTTTTTGATCCCTAATTCAAAATATCTCTACGTCGGCTTCCGGCCCGATACAATACGACGGGTGAGGTGGGGAATCTCCACATTTCTGCCCAGCGATTAGAGGGCTCTCCTTGTTCGGGCTGCTCGAGATTGGTGGGGCAAAGGATTTTGGCTCCCGTTGACGCATTCGATTCTTCCTTGCTCGATGCACTGTTATTGACTCTGGTTTTAGTTGGTTTGTTGTTTTTTTTTGGGTGTTTCTTTGGCTTCGATCCAGGGAGAAACTATGTACCTTCACTAGGAAATCCCCACAGACGGCGCCAAATTGTTTGACTCAAAAGTTATTGAATACTTTCCGAGCAAATCAATCGAAAGAGATCAAGGGTAAATCGTAGCCAAACATAATTAATACTGAATCAGAAGATGCAAACAAAAAATAGAAATATTGGACAGAAATCATATTTCAGGAGCTTTATTGATCATAGAAATTCATCCCTACCTCTCCTTGAAGAGGTTCCGGGGATTACAATCATACTGCTCTCTTCGTAGGTGGGTGAACAAGAGAAAAATCCTCCATTGGCGTAGGTTCAAGGTTTTATTCATAGAGTTCTGCAATCCCTTTTTCGGGTTGTTAGAGTAGTGGAGAAGAAGGCTTAGTCGCGCCCCCCTCTTTCAGCTCTTTTACCTTGTATTTATAGTCGAAAACTCCATGTGCTTATCATGATTCGTCGTAGCTTGGTCGAGGAGGCGTTCCTTCGTCGTGGAAGGGACGTGGCCTCGTTGCTTGTATCAGAAATAATAACGAGTCGGAGTCAAGCTTGTCGACTATTTTCATGAGATGATTAGGACGGGGTCATTGCTGTCGTGGTCTTGTGGTCAGATTTTGGCCGATAAAGTTTTGAACTCCTATTTTTTAGGCATTAAATGTTACCATAGTACCCAACGTTTTATTTTTCTTTCAAAGAAATAAATTAATTTTGAAGGGTATAAAAGTCATCTAATATTTTAAGGATATATTTGTCGTTTAATACTTAGTGTAAAATATTTGTATTTTTATAATAAAATATAGATAGATAGATAGATAGATAGATAGATAGATAGATAGATAAAAATATAGATATAGATATAGATATAAATATAAATATATACAAAAGGCTTGATTTGAAATAAATATTATGCGGAAATAAGTAATACCGGCAGAAAATCAGTACAGCTAACAAATGGATCCTCGGAAAAATATATTGGAGGATAAATAGGGCTCTCTATCTGCACCATTCATTTTATTCTCTCATCTTCCCCGCAAACTTTGGCGTGCAAGATTTCATGGTTGGGCCTTAACTCATTCTGAGCAACCACACACAATAAGTAGGGAGTTGATGGCTGTTTCTTTGAATTCCGTTCTAGGCTTTCACTCAACTGTATGTCTCCTCCTTCTCTTTCTTTTTCCCTGTAATTCTAGACCCTTTTACTTGTTCCCGGTTCCCACGTTTCATTGCTTAAGTGTTGTATAAATTGCTTTGCTGCTTTTGGGTTTTGTTATTCTAAGCGTTAATTGTTGTAATTTGATACTAAATTACGACGGTGATTAGTTAGCAAATGAGGTAGCAAATTCAATAATTCATTTTCCTTAACGTGTAAATGATATATTAGGGATATTGTCATGATTCCACACTACTTAATTAGAAATGAGTTTAATTTTTACTATATGAAACATTGATTGGCAATCTTAAATAAATTATAAGAAACCTCTTATAACAGGTTAAATTAGAAAAATTCATTACCCTGCAGGCGTATCGAGGTTGAGGAGGTTGTGGGGGCTATGCGTAAGATGAGTAGGGGCAGAGCTACCGGGCCAGACGAGATCCCGGTGGAATTCAGGAAGTGTGTAGGGAGAGCAGGCTTGGAGTGGTTGACTGGGTTGTTTAATGTTATTTTTAAGGCGAAGAGGATGCCGGATGAGTGGAGGTGGGATATGGTGGTTCCATTGTATAAGAACAAAGGTGATATTCAAAGTTTTAACAATTATAGGGATATTAAATTACTGAGTCATATCGTGAAAGTATGGGAAAAGGTCATCGAAACGAGGGTGAGGATGACAGTGTCTGTATCCGACAACCAGTTCGGGTTCATGCCGGGTCGTTCTACCACAGAAGCTATACACCTTGTCAGGAGGTTAGTGGAACTGTACAGAGAGATCATAGAGAAAGCATATGACAAGGTTCTTAGAGAAGTTCTTTGGAGATGCTTGGAGACTAAAGGTGTGTCGGTTCCCTATATTAGGGCGATTAGGGACACGTATGATGGAGCTAAGACTCGGGTTAGGACAATAGGAGGCGACTCAGAGCATTTTCCGGTTGAAATGGGGTTACACCAAGGCTCTGCGCTCAGTCCGTTCTTATTCGCCCTAGTGATGGATGCATTAACAAATCATATTTAAGGGGAGGTGCCATGGTGCATACTATTTGCCGATGACATAGTTCTGATTGATGAGTCACGAACTGGTGTTAACAAGAGACTAGAAGTTTGGAGACAGACTCTTGAGTCTAAAGGTTTTAAGCTGAGCAAAACGAAGACAAAATACCTGGAGTTTAAGTTCAGCACTGAGCCGGGGGAAGTGGGCGTGGATGTGAGGCTTGAATCACAGGTTATCCCAAGTAGAGGCAGTTTCAAGTACCTTGGTTCGGTTATCCACAGGGAAGGGGAGATCGATGAGGATGTCGCACACCGTATTGGGGTAGGATGGATGAAGTGGAGGTTAGCATCCAGAGTTTTGTGTGACAAGAGAGTGCCAACGATACTCAAAGGTAAGTTCTATAAAGCGGTGGTTAGATCGGTCATGATGATGGGGCTTATTGTTGGTCAGTTAAGAACTCACATATCCAAAAGATGAAAGTAGCAGAAATGAGGACGTTGAGGTGGATGTGCGGACACACTAGGATGGACAAGATTAGAAATGAGGATATTTGGGAGAAGGTGCACGTGGCTTCCATGGATGACAAGATGCGGGAAGCGAGACTCAGATGGTTCGGACATGTACAGAGGAGAAGGCCAGATGCTCCAGTAAGGAGGTGTGAGCGACTGGTTGTGGAGGGCACGAGACGAGGTAGAGGGCGGCCTAAGAAGTATTGGGGAGAAGTGATCAGGCAAGATATGGCGACGCTTTAGATTTCCGAGGACATGACACTTGACAGGAAGTTATGGAGGTCGAGTATTACGGCTGTAGGTTAGGAGATAGCTGAGTCTTGCGTTACCTTGTTCTGTTGTGAGCCTAGTCTGGTAGGGTTTTGTCTGGAATAGCTAGGGGCATTGTCGTGTCTTACTATTTTTGCTTTTCGGTGCAGGACCTATTTACTAGCCATCATTTTTGTTTTGCATTTTTGTTGTTTCTATTTTTCATATGATCTTTGTGGTGAAACTAATATTCTCTCCTTTTTGTTTTTCTTATTATCTTGAGCCGAGGGTCTTCCAGAAACAGTCTTTCTACTCCTTCGGGGTAGGGGTAAGGTCTGCGTACAAACTACCCTCCCCAGACCCCCACTTGTGGGATTTTACTGGGTTATTGTTGTTGTTGTTGTTGTTATTACCCGGAAAGTGCATATAGCTTAATTCAAGCTTAAGTCTTAAGGTAATAGACTTAGTCCCAACATAGCTTGATGGTTCTGGATATGAAGCAAAGGAGTAGGCAAAAAGGAGGAGTTGCAAGCACCGCACAATTAGGAACAAAAAACCAAATAGCATTTAATGACAAGCTATTGAAGGTCGGATCATGGGACTTAGGAGCGAACACAATACCCAGAGGAAGGAAATGACAACGTCCATCAAGAAAGTAGTAGTTGAAGCGCAAAGAGCATTTTAAGTAAAAAGAGATCTAGTGGCACATGAAGTTACCAAAAGAAAAAGATGGAGAAGCTATTGAAAAGCATAAGAGAGCTAAGAGTGGAGATTAAGAGGATGCAATCAAAGCCTGAGGTAAACCCTATGGGATTTCTGGCAAAAGTTAGAAATGCGGAAAAAGGAGAAAGAAATTTATAAACTAGTATGATTGACCGAAAAGAGGGATCAGCTTAAATTTATTAAAAATGATTCCCAATAAGTTTTGACAGGAGACAGTGAGATCAAAGAGTGATGGAGAGGCAGAGGCTATTTGATCGATTGCTCAACTCAAATTACAAAGATAACTTTAAATTTTTTTTTTTTTTTTGGATAACTTTATAGATTGATACCTCGTTTAAGACAGTAACCTCACTACACTCGTAGAATTAGGTTTGCACAAGTGAAAAATGCTGTGAATATAAAGAATAGACAAACTTGTGCCATATGGTACAATATACCTGTATGGGAGTGGCTTGGATAGCATGAAGTAATATGGTTTATTAAGCAAATCAATTTCATTTTAACAGTTGAAAGATGCCAAATTAATGAAGAAAGAGTTCCTTGTTTCGATAAATGAGAACAAGTGAGCTATTTAAAGCTGTATGTATTAACCTAATGAGTCATACAATTAAACATCGGGAAAGGGTGATTGAATGTGGGCAGATTTATGCCTATTAAATCTAAGATGGAGGCTATATTTTTTTCAAGAAAATGATAAAAGTGTATAAGGAATGGAAGCATGAATTCCATTGATATTCATTGACCTACCACATATGATAAAATGTCAAGGAAAAGTTCTTTTGTGGACTCTGAAGAATAAATGCACTCCAGTATTGTGCATAAACTTCATAAAGGATATATCTGAGCCATGACATGTGTAAGAATACCAAGAGGAGATATAGAGGAGCTTCCATATATGTGGTTTTACACTGCTTGAGCCCATACCTTTTTACCTTACTTATGGATTAGTTAACCAATAATATACAAAAATAGGTTGCCATGGTGCATGCTATTCACAGACATTGTTGTGCTGATGAAACTAGCAAGGAAAAACTTGAACTGTGGAGAGGGCACTATAGCGAGTAAGAGTTTAATATAAGTAAGACAGATGTTATACATGTGATAATAGATTATACTATGATGCTTAAATGCAAATATTTCTGATATATACACACAGTCCTTTAGGAGAATAATATAACAGATGGAGATATAACACAAAACTAAAATAGGATGGTTGAAATGGAGGTATGAATAAGGGTTATGTGCGATAGGAGGACCCTACCAAAATGAAAGGCCAGTTTTTATATTATAGGGTGAACCAACAATCACATATTGGAGTGAATGTTGAGCCTCTAAGGTACAATATATCCACAAGTTAGGATGTGGAGATATGAGCGATCAGACATGATTAGAAATGATCACATCCGACGGAATATGCAAATACCACATATGGAGAGGAAAAAAAGCGAGAAAATTGCTTGAGATAGTCTGTCCATGTTCTACGTGGACCTCCAAATGTATTGGTCAGCAGGTGCAGCTTCTCAATAGTTGAATTGTTAAAATGTGATATGGTAAGTCTAAATATCACTTGAATGGAAGTTTCTTCAAATACTTACTGCTTACAATTTCTAGAAATCCATGTAATCTTGGTAAATAACCAAATGCAATAATGTGTCCATATAGGTGAATAGTAACTAATTGGGGTAATTGTCATTGACACACCTACATTAGATCCATTGTTTAACATGAGTCTTTCTAGTTTGATTAGAGATTGTATGACAGTTTAGTGGCATGTCTGAGAATTGGAGATTCCCTAATTTCACAATAACTTGAATTTGACTTAGCACAAACTATTGAGTAGTGGAATGAAAGGAGCCAAAAGAGAGCGAAATAGATATGGATGATTCATATAATAACCTCAAGTAGTTCGCAATTGAGGCATAATTATTGTTTTTGTTTAGGCTGGGAGTGATGCTCACATTTATTGATTTATGAATTTGGCATCAATTTTATCACCACAATTTATTTGTTTCTTCTCAATGAGAGCTGCAGGCCAACTACTGCCATCTCTCTAGGAGTGCCTCACTACAGAAGGTTCCGCACTTCCCATCTTCCTTTCAGGTGCTAGGTTTAAGAAGATGCACAGCTGTTACTAAGCAGAGTTTCTTTCTTTTAGTTGCAAAAAATGATCGTATTCAAACGGAAGTTAATGATAAGGACTCTGAAGTTATTACACCTACTGTGAATTCATCATCCTCTGAATCTTCAAAAACAGAAGGTGAAGTGCAATCCAATGGTCAAACTGAGTCGGTAGTGCAAGCATCCAAAGTTTCAAATGGGTCTGTAACTTCCACAAACTTGCAACAGGGAGCATCTTCCACCATTCCAAAACCAGCCGTTAAGAGATCTCCATTGACAGCAAGAGAGAAACTTAGGGCAGCTAGGGTCCTCAGCAGGTACAATGAATCAAAGGCCTCTAAACCTGAGCTTGGAAGTAAATTAATTGAGGCCTTGCGAGAAAGTGAGAAGGGGAAAAAGAGATCAGGACTTCCAGAGGCTCCTACGAATTTGTTCGATGATAGCAAAAGAGGGATGCCAAAACCAGGTTGGACTTTTGAGTTTCCAGGAGGATTTGATGTGTTTCTCGTTGCATTTTCATTTATATTTATCAGCACAGTTATGTTTGCTACAACTTACATTGTGTGGAAAGTTGGTGCTATCCATTTCAATGAGTACTGAGTTAGATGGTTGCTATAGCTGGTTTTCTTCTTGGCTTTGGGGCATGGTATTGGTCTATCCATCCACGAGAACCCGAGATGAGTAGTTTGTGTACAACAGATGCGTTCCGTGGCGCCAGTTTAAGGTTATTTTGAATTCCAGAGTTCTCGGGTGTCGGGTGCGCGGTACAGAATGGGACTATAGTTGAATACAAAAATGTAGCTCTTCAACACTGTATTATCTAACCATCTTATTGCCCTAATGTTTGGTTTGTGACTTCATCAATTAAATGTACAGTATCTATTCTTCTTTAACTGGGACTTCACGAGCTTGTATGGTGTACCAACGAGTGGCTGCACCTTTATGTAAAATTTCAAGCATCTTTATGGTTAGATTAAAGTGCCAAAGAAGAGAATTAGGATCACTATGTCAACTTAAGACGGCTCAACCAAATCTAAAATGGAACGAGGAGAATGTGAGAAATAAAGGCACGAGAGAAAAATATTATTGATATTATTTTGTATTACACTAAGCTTTATTTATATACAGATATTACATAACCCTAATACCTGTTCTCTGATGTGGAACACTAATATATTACTATATATTTTATTATCTAACACTCCCCTTAAGTAGTTGCATATAAGCCGTACTAGTTTTTGGGCACGAGCTGAGTATATATATATATATTTTTTAAAAAGATAAATATTGTTTATAATAATAAGTATGAGTTGCAAAATAAAAGTTAAAGCCAAATTTGATATAAACTGCTGACAATGATGAATTTTAATCTTATTTAGGTAACCCAATAAAGAAAGAAATAATAACTATTACAAATTTATATGAAGAATAACAAATTAACAATTGCATGCTTATTTTTAAAAATATTTTTTTTTAATTGTACATTAGAAATAAAAGCATATAAAAATAAAACATATTTACGTTGGTTTCTTTACTTCGCTCTTTATATCAATAGTGTAGTTATATTATAAAATATAATAGTATTATATTCACATTAGTGAGAAAACTCAAAGTAGTAAGATGTTAGAGTGTATTTACAATGCGTACTTTAAATCTAACTGTAGCAAAATTTACCAATATGAAGATTTGAGTATCTTACTCAAATTTTTAAAATATTTCTATTGTTAAAAAATAGACAGTTATTCTTTCTACTTTTAAAAGCACTTTTTATTTTTTTCTATAAACTTCAATATTGTCCAAGTGAAAATAAGATAAGAAATCCAAAACTAAAAATATTTTTGGGGCCCCAAAATTTAGGGGCCTAAAGCAAAGACTTTACTAGCCTCCCTCTCCTGAGATGAACATGAAATATGACATTGATCCCGAAATTTCCATTTAAATTTTGGAATTTGTCTCATCCATGAACATTATACTTTAGAAAAAAAAAAAGAATAGAACACTAACATTATTATTCGGAATTGAATTGAGACAAACGAAATAAAGTAAGAATGCAAATTATTTACAAAAGAAAATCATTTAGGAAGTTATTTTCTTTCTTTTAGAGATAACTATTTGTTTTGATAAAGTATCTTTCTTAAATATAAAGTATTTTCTATAATTCATGGTAGTCAACTATTAAATTAATGTTATTACATAAATATCATCTTTGCCTCTTTCATACCACACGGGAAAAAGAAATCAACAGTAGCACTTGAGAGGTAAAGAGAAAAGAAAACTAAAGAAGATATATATATATATACAAAAAACAAAAACAAAAAGGGAAAAGAAAAAAAATTGAATTAGATATAGGAAGAAGGTAAATGAAACGGTTTTGAACTGGAAATATTGGAAAGAGAAAATAGATGTGGAAGAAGAAGATGTATACGAAAAGACACTCTCTTCTTGTTAATCAGCCTCGTCAACAATAGGTAAGAGTTAATCCTCTAAAGTCCATATTATTAGCACAATTCACATTTTCTAATAATTGCATTGCAATACAATTAAGATGTTGTTTATTTTCTTTAACTCGGCCTTAAATCTTTTAGCTAGTCGCAATTTGCGAGAAACAATTAAGAGATAGGTAATGTTAGGAGTCCATTACTCATGTGATCCCTCAATTATTTGAAATTATCTACCAAAGTCATCTTTCTTTCATTTGTAACAACAAAGTCACCTAAATATCCATATAACACTCAGAAGGTCACTCAATCAAATTTCTCAAACTTATATCAACGTTTATCATTTCCTCTTTTTTTTTTTTTTTTGCTTTTTAATATTATATGAGTTTTTNTGGACTTTAGAGGATTAACTCTTACCTATAGAAAAAATAAATTTTATTTAAAAATAGAAAATAAAAATTAGTTTTCTAGCATAGATAACGCTGAAATAATAATATAATTGAGCATAATATCCAAGAATATGTAATATACATTACAAAAAATACATTTATTTTAAATAATTTTTCTATAGTACGTGCATGAAATATATATTTTAAAACTTTTATTTTCGTTCATTCTCAGTTGTAAAAATAAATTTTTTATTTTTTTGTTAATATCAAAATATTATTACGAAAAAATTATTCTAATTAAGTTTTTACTATGCTCAATATTTATTATTCTAACTTTATATATGCATAATTATTATTTTATTTTTTAATTTGTAAATAAAATATGAATTAAAAAGAGGAAAAAATTATAATAATAAAAAACCAAAAAAAAAAAATAAGAAGAAGAAGATAAAAGCAGTTAATTTAGAAGGTAAAATAAGTATTTGGCAATCAAAATTTTGAGAAATCTAGTTGAGTGACCTTCTGAGTTTTATAAGCACAGTTAAGTGACTTTGATGTTACAGAAAAATGACTTTGGTAGATAATTTCGAATAGTTGAGTAATCATATGAGTAATGGACTCGTGATGTCAGTCGTTATCCCCAAGCGATGAAAGAAGAATATTATCTCGTGGTTATAATTCACAAAAATCAAGAAGTACAGACATCTAAAAATGAACTAGAAATCTCAACAGGTCACGTTGGAGAAAATAAGGAGATTAGAAAAAGGTAAAAATGGCAATTATAAAAGTCAATTATGAAAATAAAATGATAACGTATAAAGATTTCATAAGTATTTACCTTGTAAAGCGCACGTACAAATTTTAAATGTACACTTAATATCTCAAGACGAGCTTTAAATAAATTGAAACCAAATATTTTGATGATTTACTTCCAATAATATTTTTTTTTATTTATTATCCTTCAACAAAAAGGACTACCTTAGATGAAACTTTGATATACCTTTCAAGACTACCTCTCAAAACAAGAACCAAATTTATCAACATTATCATCTATTCTCGTTCATTTGTGTATGTTTATCCTAGTTAACTTTGAGCCTCTTCAGTCAATTGAACACAGTTACTAACTGACAAAGAAAATAAAAAGAAAAGTAAAATGAGAATTGAAAGTCAAGGAAGAATTCTTTCTCAGCAATACACCAAGAAATGGATTTTTTTTTTACAGAAAAAAATAATATATGATTTGACATTAAAAAATAAAAGATGAAGGCTAAATTGATTTGAAGTGCAGATCACTACTCTGGTGCACTTTATAAAATCTACGAGAGGATATGAAAATTTTAAATAACGGCTGAAAGCTTAAAATGGAGAAAATAAACATGGGATGTGAAAAGGTTAGTTCGTGTCACGAACCAAAATTCAAACTGTCGTGATGACACTTAACCTAACCCGCTAAGTAAGCCAATTAACAAAATAATATAATATAATAACACTGATGTGAATCAAAGATGAGATAATTGAATTTTATACAACTACCCAAGAACTGGTAATACAAATCATGAGTTTCGAATATAGAGTTTATAAAACTGGTTGGAAATAAAATGCACATCTGTCTGAATTATACATGAACAAATCTAAAATACTAAGGCTACCATGATCGAGAGGCAGCCATGATAGGGATGCAGGTACATCTTCAGATCCAACTTCCGATGTACGCAGCAACATTTAGTATACTGTATTTGTAAAATAATTCTGGAAATATAAATAAATTTAAATAGAAATGAACATAAACAGAAATGACAGAAAACCAATTCGAGCCCACTGAATTCACAGTGTTTCCTTAAGGAATTTAATCCCCTCTTAGTACCCAAGGTTATGGATTATTTTCTCACATAATAGAACAAATTACACACTGGTATAGTGGTACTTCAAACCCCAGTGTTTCAGTGAACACAAAGTTCAGTAGCAAATCACACTTACTATTGCTTTCTTTGAAGTTAAAATATACAGAAGAAAGGAGGAGAAATCAGAAAATTCGTAGTGAAATTCTGAGCAGAATAATGTTGTATTTATAGACAAAAATTGGGCTGAAATCTGAAGAGGTGCAACTCTTCAGAATGGATGTTTCTGCAAAATGGCCACATCATAAATGTCATTACATAAATGGTCATTTACTCAACAATAAAGAGGGAAAATAAAAAGGGAAAATTGAAGAGGGTAGTTACTTTTCTGTTACCAAAATAGAAAAACGGATTAGATTTAATATTAATATTCTGTTATTATAACAAATATTTAATAACATTTCTGTTAATATTTTACTATTAACAAATAAATTTGGTCCAAAAAGCTAATCAATCAATCGATCATTTGACCAAATCCAAATCCAAATCCAAATCCAAATCCAAATCCAAATCCAAATCCAAATCCGAATCTGAATCCGAAGCCGAAGATGAAGCCGTAGCCGTAGCTGAAGCCGAAGCCGAGCCGAGTGAGCGACGACGACGACGACGTGAGGCTTTCTTTCTTCCGAAATCTTTAAAAGCTAGAAGAAGAGCAATTGCTTATATACCCATAAAAAACTTCTTCCTCTTCCAATATGGGACAATGCCCATTTACCAAGGGGGAAACTTAAAATTTCACTCAAAAAATTTTATTTTCCTCCATTTTTCATTCACCCTCTTTTAAGTATTTAATATATTAATTAAATACATTAAAAACCCCAACAACAACATCATCATCCAACATCTGCACGCAAGGTGCATAAGTACTATATGAGTATAACCGACCAATATACTCAATAAGTAACAAACCTAACTTTGTTTGAAAGTAGTGACAAGCTGGGAAAATGGTTAGAGTACAATACCAATAACCGACAACAGTTTATAATACTCTCAGAGTACTCAATCTCACTGTCTCATACTTTCCACTCATCATGCTCAATCACTCGACACACTTAGTCACTCAGTACCGAACAGGGCAAATCCAACCCAAACATAATCACTGCTAAAAACTATGCTCACCGGGGGGTGTGCAGTCCGGAGAGGCTCCTTCATCCCAAGCGTTATAATTCACACGGACAATTCACGTGCTACATTGATAACTCACGTGCTACAGAATCAATATTTGGATCTGTACGGACAACTCACATACTATAATATAAATACCTAGATCCACACGGACAACTCACATGATGTACGAATAACTCACGTGTTGCATGGACAACTCACATGCTATAGTATCAATATCTTCACAATCAAGCCCTCGACCTCACTCAGTAATCAATCTCTCTAGTCTCTTGGCCTCACAACACTCATGCTAAGTAGCCCAAGTCAATGATATGAGATGCAACAATATATAATAATAGAGACTGATATATGACAATGCTCAAGTGCTCTAACACATAGAGCACAGTAAAAATGTTCAGATAAGATAACTACACAGTTCTATGGAATCAACTAGATCATAATTCATACAGTGCATGCCCATAATTCTATTTTTGAAGTCATTTTAAAACAGTCGAGTCGAGGCTCATTTCATAATCTTTCTCATACTCTCTCTTTTGATTGGCACCACTTGCCATAATTATAACTTACATCTTGGCATATTGACCACTATAACTATCCGGTCGGTCATTTTGAGAATATAAGCTCCGTTCGGCGGCGTAAGGTCTTGAACAACTTCATATTATGTGTATCGACTTGCGCGCATGGTTGAACTCAATTACTGGATGATTCAGAGTCGAATTGGAAGAAGGAATCTAGTTTGGAAGTTAAAGCGGTGAGAATTTGACCAAAATATGACTTTTGTGTAAATGGCTCCGGAATGAGTTTTGGATGATGTCAGCAACTTCGTATGGTGATGACTTAGGCGCACGTTCAGATTTGGATTTGGAGGTCTGTAGAGTACTTTGAGGCAAATCGCGAAAGTTTGAAAAGTTGAATTTTGGAAAATGGAGAAGTTTGACCCACAGTTGACTTTTGTGATATCAGGGTCAGAATACGATTCCGAGAGTTAAAGCAGTTCCGTCATATGACTTTGGACTTGTCTGCAAAATTTGGCATCATTCCGAGTTGATTTGATCGGTTTCGGTACGAGTTCTTGAAGTTGGAAGATTTGGAAGTTCATAGTTCGATTCATGGCGCGATTTGCATTTTTGGCATTGTTTGATATGATTTGAGACCCCGAGTGAATCCATGTTAGGTTATAGAACTTGTTTGTATGCTTAGACTGGATTCTGGGGGCCTCGGATGTGTTTCGGGTGGGTTACGAGTCAATTCCTCCTATTTTTAAACTACTGATTATGTCTTCTAGTGTCCTTCTTCGCGATCGTGAAGTGCCTTTCACGTTCGCAAAGTGCTTCTGCTGACCACTCCAAATTTCTTCTTCGCTTTTCCTTCATCGCGTTCGCTTTCATCTCACGCATTCGCGTAGTTAGGCCATTCCACCTTCACGTTCGCGTACTGCTTCACGCGTTTGCAAAGAGCAATCGTTGGGCCATCACACTTTTCTTCTTCGCGTTTGCGAACGCGTGGTCACGTTCGTGAAGCACAACTGGGCATCTTTCATTTTCCTTCTTCGCGAACACGATTGTTCTTCCGCGTTCGCGATGCACAAATACCTGGGTAGATAGAATATATTCCCAAATCGAGGGTTAGACCATTTTTATCATATCTTTACTTGTAGAGCTCGATTTTGAGTGATTCTTTAAGGGTTTTTCAAGTAAATCGATTGGGTAAGTGTTCTTCACCTAGAATTTAATATATTCCACAATTTTATCTTTGTTTATCATTTAAATTGTGTTTGAGTTGAGGAAAATGGTGGTTTTTAAGAAAGTTTACAAAATAAAAAATCATGATTTGAATGGGTATTCGATTTTTATAAAATTTGTTGGGTTCCGAGGTGCGGGCCCAGGGGTCGACTTTTAGATAGATTTTTGGATTTTGTTAAAGATAGAGACTTTATGATCCAAAATAGTTTCTTATGAGTTTTATCCGTGCTTTGAAGTTATTTTGGATAGATTTGAGCCATCCGGAGGTCAATTCACCCGAGAAGTTCATTTTAAAGTATCAGCTTGTCTTCTTTGAGGTAAGTGTCTTGCCTAACCTTGTGTGGAGGATTTTCCCTTAAGATTTGAGTCTTCTATATTGATTGTAGTTCGTGTACGCGAGGTGACGAGTGCGTGCTCGGACTTATTTGTGGGAAATTGACCTTTTAGGGATCTTAGGTCCTTATATTCACTATGTATGAAGTTGTTCTTGGTATGACTGAGTTCCTATTTACTAGTTTCACCTCTACTTGCTTAAATTAAAAGTAATTGTTTTAGGATTCACTCTTATTGCCTATTTTTCTTAATTGACTTAACTGAACATTTTACCTCTTCTATTGTCATGCTATCCTTTCATAAATGCTTATCTTTATTTGAAATTATCATCATCTCATCTTATAATTGTTTAGTCTTAATTGAGGTTATGATTATCTTTCCTCTGCTTATCCTTAATTGAATTGTCGAACATCCTCAAAATTGCTCAACCTTAAAAGAAGTTTAGACATCCTATATCTTAGTTGACTTGTTTTTATTAGGAACTATTTGACTCATGTTAGCTTCTTTACTGTTGAATTGTATATTGTGGGATCATTGCTACATGTTGGTTTTCCCTTGTTGAACTGCTCTCTTTACGCCTAGAGTCTTTACTGTGGTTATTCCTTGTGAACTGGTTCTACCATTTCTTTGTGATATAATGTACTTGAGTTGGTTTACTTGCCATACTTTATATTATTGCCATTGTTGTTGTTGTACTTGTTGTGGTGATGCACGAGGTTTTTGCCGTGATATAATTGTTATCTCTATTGGTTGCGCTACATATTTACTTTGGGACTATAGAACAATATTCCAGGAGATACCCCTGCATATTTACTTTGGGACTATGGAACGATATTCCGGGATATCCTCATGTACTGCATATTTACTTTGGGACTATGGAACAGTATATCGGGAGACCCCCCAACACTGCATATTTAATTTGGGACTACAAAATGGTATTTCGGGAGACCCACAGAATGGTATTCCGGGAGATCCCTCTGCACATTATCCTGGGAGATCCCCTATTGTTATCACTTTGTTCTGAGCTGTTTCCTTTCATTGATTCTATACTTGTGTAAACATTCGACGTGATGTTCATTCTTTTCCTTATGCTTTCTAACTGGTATGAACTATGTAAGGACATTTGCACAAGCATACGCATGGCCAAGCACCCTTATCGGATAATAGGTTTCCTGGATATTGTTGAGTATAGGTGCACACCCTTGTTTACTTGCCTCCTATGTGAGAGTGGCTCTATTTGGCACGTGAGTTGTTAGCATGATTATAAGGTGTGATGAGGGCATAGGATTCCGAGTGTTAGGGTTCTGGTATTGAGACCCGTTAGTTGTAATTTATCCGAGGTTCGGTACTTCGTAAAGGTTGTTGACTAAAATCAAGTGTGAAAGTTGTCGCAGTTGTTGAGTTACTATTTGTCCTTACTGTATCTATGGTTTTGGATTTAGGTTGTGTTTCCACTCACTCTTCTGTATCATTATTATGGTATTCCGCTGGTACTTGTCATTTCTCCCCTTTCTTATTGTAATTTCTGTATTGTTAGTCATATTGTGTAGCTTTCATGTAGAATGCATTGTTGTTCCTATACTTATACTTGTTCAATTTATTATACCAGTAGGTGTCTTGACGGTTCCTCGTCACTACTTTACTGAGGTTAGTCTTTATACTTACTGGCACCATTGTGGTGTGCTCATACTATCTTCTGTGCATTTTTGTACACATCCGAGTAATTGCTTATTAGTAGCTATACGGATCGTTGCTATGGAGACTCACGGTAAACCTGTTTGCTTCATTCGTAGGCTTCAGAGTCACCTTCCTATTTTTTTTGTATCATACTATTTACGTATTTCCAAATAGTTATATTTACAGGTTGTAGTAAACTCTGTAGAGCTTATGACTTGTACTACTGATTTTGGAAAATGATAAATTTTGTAAAGATTTCTTTATCGATATTGTTAGATTTTCTTTATTATTATTGATATTCAATAAATATTAGGCTTACCTAGTCCCTAAGACTAAGTGCCATCACGATACCCAACGGAGGGGAAATTGGGCCGTGACAACCCCGATTCACTTATATCATTTTCGAGCATTTTATAGATTATCAACAACAATACATTTTCTGTTGGACTTTTAAGCAATTTGGGCTTTAAAGTATAAAAGTGTGAATTGGAAATGGAGGGAAATAAAATGGAGGGAAAAATGAAAATTTGAAGAAGAGAGCTTATGTCTTGCACTTTGTCCCTCATTGGTGAGGGACAAGTACATTTGTGTGTATATATAGAATCACTTCTTAAAGCTCTTAAAAGGAGTTGAAGAGAATGAACCCTTGCGCCGTCGTCGTCGCTCGCTCGGCTCGGCTTTGGCTTTGGCTTTGGATTTGGATTTGGATTTGTCAAATGATCGATAAGATTATTTTTTGGACAAAATTTATTTAATTAATTATTTAATAATTACATAAATGCCAGATCACTGCTGAAGATTCAGAAATATTGTCTGGCCGCGGTCCTGGCGTAACCGCAGTAGGACCGCGGCAGAACCCTTCAACAGGTTCATAGGGCCACTTTGGCCGTCGTCCTAGCGTAACCGCGGTAGGACCGCGACAGGCGGCGAAATTTCTGAACAGGCATCTTTTCCAGAACAGACATCACACCTCTTCCAATAATTACCTATAAATTCAGAGGCATGGCTTTGTTTTTAATACACCAAAAACATTATAGAGCTTTCTTATTTCTGAATATACTGCATTCTAATTCGCAGTCTCTTTCTCTCGAATTCGTAAGTGTGATTTTGCTCCATTCTTTAAGTTCGTTGGTATCCTGCAGTTTGTATTGCCACTGTTGCAGGAAGGTTTATTCCGTTTTATCCTGGGAGGATTTAATCCATTACCTTGGCAACGTGTGAGGGGGTTAAAATTCCTTAAGGGCGCACAAGTAAATTGTGGACTCGGAATATTTCTTAATCTCTACTGTTTTTCCAGTTTCTTTATTCATCTAACAGTTTTTCTGATTTTATGTTTTAACACAGTAACGTTCACAAGCTTAAGGAATTTTAAAAATACTAATGTTTCCGTGTTGAATTATATACTAAACTATTTTCTATACTGCGTTGGAGACTAAAGCCTTGGTGCTTTCTACTCCAATAATTGTTCTGTTCGGTTTAAAGTATATAAAAACTTTGCCGGAATAATAAACGTACGGGTTTGAAGTATATAAAAACTTCACCATTGTTACATGTTGTCTGTTTGGTTTTGTATTCAGTTTGAAGATATCAAACCTTCACCGATTTAACAAAGTTCTACTTTGTTTCCAACTCTACAGAAACCTGACGAATGAAAACCAAACTAATGAAAATATTGCGGGGACGGTTGCTACTGTTACGAGTGTTGCTGCCTCGTTAAGCCGTCCTACTCCTGCTCATGCTATGGCACCAACAAAAAAACCCGAAAAGTTTTCCGGTATTGACTTCAAACGTTGGCAAATGAAGATGCTCTTCTATCTTACTACTTTGAGTTTGCAACGTTTCATCAAGGAGGATCCTCCGGTCTTGGCAGAAAGTACTCCGGATGATGAACGACTTGTTGTAACTGAAGCATGGAAATATTCTGATTTCTTGTGCAAAAACTACATTTTGAGTTGTTTGGAAGATGGCTTGTACAATGTCTATAGCGTCATGGAAACTTCAAAAGAATTATGGAATGCGCTTGAAAATAAGTACAAGAATGAGGATGCCGGACTTAAGAAGTTCGTGGCTGCTAGGTTCTTGGATTTCAAGATGATTGACACTAGGTCGGTCATAACTCAATTCCAAGAATTACAAGTCATTGTGTATGACCTCCTTGCTGAAGGTATGACCCGAATTAATAATTTTACTAATAAGATTTATCTTGTTATTAATTATGAATTTTGTATTAAAGGTATGGTCATAAATGAGGCCTTTCAAGTTGCCGCTTTCATTGAGAAATTACCTCCGTTGTGGAAAGATTTTAAGAACTATCTAAAATACAAGCGGAAGGAGATGACACTTGAAGACTTGATTGTGCGTTTGAGGATAGAAGAAGACAACAAAAATGCTGAAAAGAAGTCACGTGGGAACTCGACAATAATAAAGTCTAACATTGTTGAGGAGGCGCCACAAAACAAGAAGAAAAAGAAGGCTTCTGGACCAAAGAACTACCCAAGCAAGAAGAAGTTCAAGGGTAATTGCCACAACTGTGGAAAATCTGGGCATAAGGCCGTGGATTGTCGTGCGCCAAAGAATGATAAGAAGAAAAAGAATCAAGCTAACATGGTTGAAAATGCTGACGAAATGGAGGACTTGTGTGCCATGTTGTCTGAATGCAACTTAGTAGGAAATCCTAAAGAATGGTGGATAGATTCTGGAGCCACCCGCCATGTTTGTGCTAACAAGGAGTTATTTTCTTCTTATGCCCTCGCAGGACCCGACGAGACAATTTTCATGGGAAATTTGTCTACAGCCAAAATTGAAGGAGTTGACAAGATTGCATTAAAGATGACGTCGGGAAAAATAGTGACTCTAAACCAAGTTCTCCATGTTCCAGAAATTCGCAAGAATCTTGTGTCTACATCACTTCTTGTCAAGAATGGATTCAAATGTATTTTTGTTTCTAATAGTGTTGTACTAAGTAATAATGATATGTATATAGGAAAAGGTTACCTGAATGAGGGCCTTTTTAAATTAAATGTAATAGCAGTTCCTATCAATAAAGTCAATGCTTCTTCTTACTTACTTGAGTCAAACACTTTATGGCATTCACGCTTAGGTCACGTCAACTTCAAAACATTGCGAAAAAATGATAAATTTAGAAGTATTGCCAAAATTTGATTGCATTAATTCCAAATGTCAAATATGTGTAGAATCAAAGTATGCTAAGCATCCTTATAAGTCTGTTGAAAGAAATTCAAGTCCTTTAGACTTAATTCACACAGATGTTTGCGACATGAAGTCAACACCCTCTCGTGGTGGGAAAAAGTATTTTCTTACTTTTTTGGACGATAGCACGAGATATTGCTATGTTTATTTACTTAATAGTAAAGATGAGGCAGTTGATGCTTTCAAGCAATAC
>MU779179.1:213629-228468 GCA_026770625.1 Nicotiana glauca | reverse complement strand
TTAAGTAAGCTTTACATTATAGCCAATTTTAAGCTACCCAGAAATAACCACTTTGCAGACATAGCCCTAATTATGACCAAGTAACCAATTAGCCCCTTTTAATTAATAAGAAATTCAGAAAAGGTCAAAGAGTCAAAATTACATTGCAATAACAGCCAGTATTAAACATCTTAAAGATATAGCCACATAATGATTAAACATTTGATTAACAGGACTCAGAGGACAAATTGGATATAGGTTGAATCCATTAACAGAATCGTTCAATCAGAGTTAGATCTATTCAATTAAGAAACTTAAACGGATGTAAAGCATGCAATTTTGACTAATAACTTAAATCAGAAAACATATCAACACATGGTCGGGTTTTCATGATTGAACAGAGAGGTTTGAGCATGTAACAGACTTCATATTATACTCATGGGTTCAGAAACAGAAAGAGTAGAAGAAATTAAGAAACAGAAGCACAAGTAGAGAAAATAGGGTTTGGGTACTTATCTTTTGTGTGTTTTCTTTTCTTTCTTTCTATTTTCTTCTTTTTTTTCGTTTTTTCTTTTCTTGTTCTCTTCTTTTTCTTGATTTTCCGGCATCAGAGTTCAGGAGCTATTTTCTTGACTGTTGGACTTCCAACAGACTCTTCGAGTCCTTTTTGTGGAAAGATTATAGTAGAGAGGTTAGGGTTTGATGGGTGGTTTTGGGGGTTAGGGGTGTTTGTTGGAGAAAAGTTTAGATGATATACTTTTCAATATTCGAGAAGTTTGGGGCTGATTCGAGGAAAACTAATTAGATGGGGTTGAAGAGGACGATGAGACGGTCCTAGGGTGTTAATGGCAAACACTGGTTCAAAAGTAGTGGCCACCGGAGTTGGGTTCCGGCGACATCTTTTGGATTATTCGAGGTTTCCTAGGGGTTTTCGAGGGAAACTAACATAATAGGGTGATAGAGGAGAAGGAGAAGGTCATAGGGTGTTCATGGTGGTTTGATCGGAGCAGGTAGTGTTTCCCGCCGGTAGGTTTTCGGCGGGCATTTGAGAGAACTTTAGGGCGGCTAGGTTTTCTTTAGAGATGAAGATATACATAATGAATATACAGGGATCCCCTTTGATATATTTAACATGTAAGTATGTGTTCCAGCCGTTAGATCACATTCAATGAACGGACAGGATTTGATTCCTTCCATACGACGTCGTGTGGATTAATGAGGCTCTCAACTTCAACCGTTAGATGAATCAAACGAACGGTCTCAATTGTTTCATATGAACGACGTCGTTTGATTTAGTAACGAGGCTTGAGGTTTAGACCGTTGGATCAATTGATCAACGGCTTGGATTTGATTTTTTAGATGACATCGTTTGGATTATGTATAGGCAGACCGGTTGATTATTGATTTTGGGCCTGGACTGTGTATAGTGTATTTGGGCCATTGTATTGCCCGATTTCAAGGTCCAATCTTGTATTTGCATTATTATTTCTTTTATTTTGATCTTTTGTTTATTTTATTTTTTTGTATTTTGAATTTTGTATTTTATTTTCTTTTGTGTTTGTATTACTCCTGTATTTATTATCTTTGTATTTTCTTTTAATTTTTTGATTTTCTAGAATTAAAGAGTAATTAATTTTTATTTTTGATATTTTCTAATGGTATATTATAAAAGCAAATCCTGGTATTTACACACAATTATCAACAAGTTTCCACACAAAAATTATTTTTGCATATATTTTTTGAATAATTTGCTTGGGGCAAAAATCACGTGCTCACAATGGTCCCTTAGGAACCACTAAGAAGAATGCTGAAGGAATTAATGTGCCAAAGACAAGGGCTAATTGTACTGCTGAAGATCTGAAAAAGTGGGAGGAAAATTCTAAGGCCAAGAAGTGGCTTGTATGTGGTCTAGGACCAGATGAGTACAGTAGGATCCAAAGCTGTACAACTGCTAAGGAAATATGGGACACTCTATAAGTGACTCATGAAGGAACACCTCAAGTGAAAAGATCAAGGGAACTCTTCTGTATTCTCAATATGAGAATTTTACTATGAAGGAAGGAGAAACTATCCAGGAGATATACACTAGATTCACCACTTTGACAAATGAACTTGAATATTTTGGAAGGATTATCCTTGAAGAAGACAAGGTTGAGAAGATTCTGACAAGAGTTCTGCCAGTCACATGGGAAAGCAAAATCACTGCCATTCAAGAATCCAAGAACATTGCTACCCTCAGACTGGATGAACTAATTGGAAATCTAACTGCATATGAAATCAGGAGACAAACCATGAAGATGGACACCCCCAAAAAGGAGAGAAGTTTAGCTTTCAGAATTACTGAAGGTGCAAATTTGGAAGATGATGAAGTGGCTATGATCACTAGGGATTTCAAGAAGTACCTGATGAGAGGAAAGGGTTCTTCAAGAGGTACAACCTTCAACAAAATAATATCGCCGGAGAAACAAACCAATGAGGGATGCTACAAGTGTGGTAAGACTGACCACATGATCAAAAACTGTCCTCAATGGGAAATTGAGTGGAAGAAAGAAAGAGTTGAACGAAGGAACATGAAGAAGCAACATGTTCAACCAAAAAGAAACAAAGGTTCAACCAAGGATATGGTTGCTGTTTGGGGAGAAACTTCAGATGAAGACTCAAAAGATGAAGCTGAGGAGGAGCAAGCACTAATGGCCATCGGAGAATCAGATGATGAACACGTGGTAAGTATTCTTCATATCAAAGACAAGATTAAATTCTTGTCTAAAGAAAGGTTGGCTGAGCTATTAATAAACTTTATTGATGAGTCTAAGATAATTAATAATGAGAAGAAAGTTCTGTCTAGGGAATGTGTGACTCTAAAAGCAAAATGTAAAAGTCTAGAGTCTAGGGCAAATGAGAGTGATAACAGAAATGCTGAGTTGAAGAACCAGGTTCTTGAACTTGACAATAGAGTCCTAGAACTTAGGTCTGAAAATCTGAAACTGAAATTAGGAATAGGAAAGAAGATAGCTGATCACACATATCTCACTCTAGAAGAAAATTTGGGAAAAATGAAAGATGAATTATACAGGAAAGTTGAATTCATCAAAGTCTTAAAAGAAGATCTAGGAAAGGTAAAACATGAACAAGACAGAACTTGCAAGTGGAACAAAGCCTCTGATGCTCTCTCCTGGTTGCAAGAGCATCACAACAGTAACAAAAGAGGACTTGGCTATGGGACTCAAGCTCCTACATGGGATCCAAAAAGCAAGTACCTCACTCTTCCTGAAAATAAAATCTGCACACACTGTGGTAAGATTGGCCATTACAAATATGAATGTAATTCAAAAGAAATGGCCAGTCAAAGGAACAAAATTTTTATATAGAAAAGAATAAGTTGCCTGGATGGGCAAGAAGGAATTTAATTCATCCTTTTGCTTATAGAAAGGGACCCAAACTAGTTTGAGTTCCTAAGACTAACCTCTGATTTCCTTTTGCAGGTCCAAGTGAAAGGGATGGGCCAAATATGGTATATGGATAGTGGCTGCTCAAAACATATGACTGGGTACAAGGACCAGTTCCTTTCACTTGAGGACTTAAAAGGAGGTAATATCTCCTTTGGTAATGGAAAGAGAGGTGAGATCATTGGGGTTGGAAAGGTAGGCAAGACTGATTCTCATTTCATAGAGAATGTCTACCTAATAGATGGCTTGAAATATAACTTAATAAGTGTGTCACAATTGTGTGACAGTGGTAACCTTGTGGCTTTTACCTCCACCAAATGCTTTGTGATTAACCTTATCACTGACAAGATTGTTTTGCAGGGAAAAAGAGTTAACAATATTTACATTGTAGATTTGTCAACTCTTTCAGAAAATGAACTTACTTGCTTAAATGTGTTAGTTAATGATCCTCTCCTATGGCACAAAAGACTCGGTCATGCCAGTCTAAATCAACTAAACAAATTAGTCTCCAAGGACTTGGTTGTAGGTTTACGTAATATCAAGTTCAAGGAAGACAAAGTTTGTGAGGAATGTGCAAGAGGGAAGCAGGTAAGGTCATCCTTCAAATCCAAGAAAATGGTAAGCACGTCCAAGACGTTGGAACTGGTTCATATGGATCTCTGTGGTCCAATGAGAACCATTAGCAGAGGTGGAAAGAAATATGTAATGGTACTTGTTGATGATTATTCTAGATTTACCTGGGTGCTATTTCTGACATCTAAAGATGAAGCATTTAAAATGTTTAATGCTTTTGTTAGAAAAACTCAGAAACAATTAGGAAATCAACTTGTATCCATTAGGTCTGATCATGGAACTGAATTTGAAAATGCAAAGTTTGCTGAATTCTGTGATGAAAATGGTATAGATCATAATTTCTCTGCCCCTAGGACCCCTCAGCAAAATGGAGTAGTTGAAAGAAAGAATAGAACTCTTGAGGATATGGCTAGAACCATGTTACTTTCTAGTAAATTACCTCATAGCTTCTGGGCAGAGGCTATAACACTGCATGCTACATAATCAATAGATGCATGACTGGACCTCTTATTGAGAAAACTCCCTATGAGTTACTTAAAGCGGGAAAACCAAACATATCCCATCTTAGGGCATTTGGTTGCAAGTGCTATGTGCACAATAATAGAAAAGACTCCCTAGGTAAGTTTGATTCCAGAAGTGATGATAGAGTATTCTTGGGATATTCTTCACATAGCAAAGCTTATAAAGTTTTTTTAATAAAAGAAATCTGTGTGTAGAAGAAAGTGTGCTTGTAGTATTTGATGAAACTAACATTCTTTTTGACAGACAGGAACATGAAGATGAAGCCATTGGACTGGTCAAAGACTTGGCTGAAGCATCAGCTCAAGTCAAAGTGACTCCTACAGAAGGAACAGGTGATTGACCAGGTTCTTCCTTACAGGGCAACCTGACAGGGGGGAAGAAGTCAAAGAGGAATTGAAATAAACTCCTTCAAAGAACCTATTCATGAACCTATTCCTCATCAAATGGCTGAAACATCCAGCAGAAGCCAGTTGGTTGTAAAACCTCACAAGTATTAAAGTTCTCATCCCATTGAGAACATTATCACTGATCCAATATCTGGAGTCAAAACCAGATCACAATTAAAGAATCTGTGTGCTTTTGATGCTTTCTTATCTATCATTGAACCTAAAAATATTGTTGAGGCTTTGCAGTATGTAGATTGGGTGAATGCAATACAGGATGAGCTAAACCAGTTTGAAAGAAGTCAAGTTTGGCACCTAGTTCCAAGACCCAAGGATAGATCAGTCATTGGCACTAAATGGGTCTTTAGGAACAAACTTGATGAAGATGGAACTGTCACAAGGAACAAGGCAAGGTTGGTGGTCCAAGGTTATAGCCAAGAGGAAGGAATAGACTATGATGAGACATTTGCTCCAGTTGCAAGACTAGAGGCAATCAGACTTCTCATTGCCTTTGCAGCACATATGGAATTCACTTTTCATCAAATGGATGTCAAAAGTGCCTTCCTGAATGGCTACTTGAAGGAAGAAGTGTTTGTGAAACAACCTCCAACGTTTGAAAGCAAATAATAAGCTGAACATGTATACAAGCTGGACAAGGCTCTCTAAGGACTCAAATAGGCACCAAAAGCATGGTATGAAAGACTGTCAAAATTCCTACTAAAGCATGGGTACAAGAGAGGTAAAATAGACAGTACCTTATTCTTGAGGGAAAAAGGTAAGGACCTTCTTATTGTACAAATTTATTTTGATGACATAATCTTTGGGGCCACCACTGACAAGCTAAGCAAAGATTTTTCAAAACTAATGGGAAGTGAATTTGAAATGAGCATGATGGGTGAGCTTAACTTCTTCTTAGGGCTGCAGATCAAACCAAGCCAAAATGGAACCATGATTAACCAGTAGAAGTATACAAAAGAACTAATCAAGAAGTTTAAAATGGAGGATTTTAAAGAAATAGATACACATATTGAAATTTCCACTAAATTAGATGTTTATGAACCTGGTTCATCAGTTAATCAAAAGTTGTATAGAGGTATGATTGGTTCACTTTTGTATCTTACTGCCAGTAGACCTGACATTTTTCAGTGTAGGGCTATGTGCTCGATTTCAAGCAAATCTAAAAGAGTCTCACTTGACTGCTGTCAAGAGGATATTGAGATATCTGAAAGGCACTACTGAATTTTGTCTTTGGTACCCTAATGGTAGTAATTTCAATCTAGTAGGATATGCTGATGCTGACTATGCAGGTTTCCTAGTGGATAGAAAAAGCACCTCATGTATGACACACTTTCTTGGTTCATGTCTTGTATCATGGGCTACCAAGAAGCAAAATTCAGTAGCCCTATCTACTGCTGAAGCTGAGTATGTGGATGCAGCTTCTTGTTGTGCTTAATTACTGTGGATTAAACAACAATTGGTAGATTTTGTAATTGAAGTGGGATGTATACCAATATTTTGTGATAACACTAGTGCTATAAGTATGACAAAGAACCATGTTCATCATAAAAGCACCAAGCACATAGATGTTAGACACCACTTCTTGAGAGATAATTATGAGAAAGGATTTATCTCAATAGAATTCTGTGCTACTGATAAACAGATAGCTGACATCTTCACCAAAGCACTGAATAGGGAAAACTTTGAAAGGAACAGGTTGGAATTAGGGATGATTAAGATTACTTAAAAGGGAACCAGTTCAGAATGCAATGAAAAAAAAAATGAAAAAAACATTTTTGGTTAGAAGTTCTGACTTTATGTAAATATCTAGACTAATTCTTACTCAGTCTCATACTTTAATCAGTATACTCCTGTGACGTATGTTTATATTAATTCATTGATCTCTTACAAAGCTTTTTTCTATTATGATATATGAGGAATAATCAAGAGAAGTCCTACTTGAAGAATCTGGTTCATCAGTATATGCTCATGAGAAAAGGTCAGGTTTGTTTCTATACTTTGCACAATTAGAAAAATAAATATTCCAATTATGAGCAAAAATCTTATTCTAACCAAACTCCTAAAAATGTAACCGTTGAGCATTGAACCAGTTTCGTTCTCCTAGAATTCTAAAGAAAACAGGACTATTTCCTAAAAACTAGCGTCGCCTATTTATCACTAAGAGACCGGAGTCCTGAATTGATTAGACTCCTATTTGACCACTGCAAAAGGCTGCCATTACTGCACCTAATCATACTCTACTTTAAATACACACCAAATACTCCTATTTTAAGTCCATAACCGTCATTAACTCTAAACCTCTAATCATCATCTTCTCCCTAAAAAACTAAAAATCCCCAAAATTCTCCAGAAATTATTCACCATGACTAATCCTCAAGAGAATCCAAGAACTCCCCCACCAGTATCTCCTAACACATCCTCATCTGCACCCCCTAGTGACAACCCTAAACCCAAATTTTTCCGGGTGAAAATGTTGGCAAGAAAAACTGTAGCTACCAGTGCCCAGAGAAAGGCTCTAAATGAACAATTGAGAGCTAGCCAGAAAAGGGAAAGCTCTGAATCTGACTCAAGTTCTGAGTCTGCAACATTTGTTTCTGCTAGATATGGAGAAGAAAGTGGGTCTTCTGACTTTGCCAAGAAATAAGAAACCCTTGATGTGGTAGGACAGGTACAAAATAGGTTTGTATTGATAGGTCCTCTGAGAGATGTAAATGAGGGAGAGTCGAGTGGAAAGGGAAAGAAAAAGAAAGAAAAAATTCTTGCAATTTGTGGAGGGATAGAGGAGAGTGGCAATAAGCCAGGGGAAGTGAGTCTGGGGAGGCAGCTGAAGGCCCTGTACATCTGAGTGAACAACAGGATAAACCTGGTTCATCTGTTGAATAAACCTTGGATGACATCTTGAAGAAGGTTGGAGCAAGCTGTGATCTAAATAAGCGCAAAGCTTCTTCTCAGAAGGCTTCAATCGTTTCTAAGCCAACAAAGAAGAGCAAGGTGTTATCTCCTAAGTCTACTGTCCCTTCATTACCAAAGGTGAGAGCTACTAGAAGCAGGGTACGGCAAAGTGAGGCTGAGTTGCAGAAGGCCTTAGAGGCAAGCAAGAAAAAGAAGAAGGAAAAGGGAAAAGCTAAAGTTATGGAAAGTTCTGTGGCTGCAGAAGAAGAGGATGAGGAGGAGATAGATCTGCTTCATTAGGAAAGAGGTACATCTGTGGAGGTTCCCACTCCCACACCAAAAAGATCCAAGACGTCTTCAAAGAAGTCTTCAAAACCTGTATCTGCTGAACCCTCCCTAGCCAAAAGAACCAGGTCTGCAGTCAAAGGGAAACAAATAAAAGTTCCTGAAGAAGAAGAATGGAGTGGAGAGGAAGAAGAAGAGGAATCTGAAAAAGAACACGACAAATTTTTCCTTTTTGGCAGGAGAAAGATCTTGAAAGGAAGAATTCTGAAAGACCTGGAGGAGCCAGGTATGAAAAGATTGGTTGATGCCCTGGATGCACAGGGGTGGAATGACATGGTTCTTCAATTGGATGGCAGACTGGTAAGGAAAGAGCTGATCGAGTTTATGGCAAATGCCACTGTAGTGAATGGGGTGGTTACCAGCTTGGTAAGGGGAGTGAAGGTGCAGTTTGATGCACCTAAATTGGGCAGAATTCTAGACATACCCTACGAGGGCTATGATGACTATACTAGGCAAAGGTGGCCTTGTTTAGATTCTCTCCCCTCTGCTCTCCAAATCACCAGAAATTTCTGTGATACCAAGTCTGCTGAAGAAGTGCCTGAAGCTAGGTTTGTTCAGAAGAGTGAGATGAGGGCTGAGCACAAGGTGCTATATGAGTTTGTGAACAAGTGTTTGCTGCAAAGGCAGGAGAGAAGGCACACCGCAAATTATATGGACCTGGTCCTTCTGGAGTGTCATGTGAGAGGAAAGTAGATTAACTGGCCTGCTTTCATTGTCAAGTTGCTGGATATAGTCATCAATGGCTCCAAGGCTCATGCCACACCCTATGGGTTTATTATGACAACTATCTTGGACAAGTTGAATGTTCCACTGAAAAAGTGAGAGATGGCCTCCAGCAAAGAGCACTTTGGAATCAAAACTCTGCAGGCTTGTGACTATCTGCGAAGTGCACCTCCAGTTGAACCTAGTTCATCCTTGAAGACTCATGTGAACAAAAAAGTTAGGGCATTGGTTCTAGAGTGTGAAACAAAGGATGCAGAAATTGCTAGGCTCCATGCTCGCATTGCTGAACTAGAAAGTGAAAGAAATGGCCTCAAAGCTGAGCTAGCAAAGGAAAAAAAAGCGTGAAGGGATGCTCCAAACAATGCTCAATCTTCTTCAATCCCAACCCTCTAGTTCCTTCAACCCCTAGAACCATTTTAGAAACCCTCTCAGTGACCCAGATTCAGGATTTTCTCTATTTTTTTGCTCATGGTTGGATGTTTGTTTTTCTTTTTATGGTCTGTTTTGTAGAAACATCTCCTAATCAATGACAATGTGCTTTGTGTTTCTCTTGTTATATAAAGCTTCAGATCTCAATAGTTAATTTTTTTTGTGAAGTTGATTATTGATTAACTGAATCATGTTTTCACTTGCAGTTGCCCCAGTGGCCATGAGTAATAATTAACATCTAGGATTCATAGATTATGCAACTTTTCGATGATGCCAAAAGGGGGAAGAGATATTGTGCTTTACTTTGTATTTCTGAGATAAAGTGATATTTATAACTTGATTAAACCTTGTCCTTAATGATAAGTTAAATTAAAGTGTGATAAGCTGAGTTCCACAGGGTCTCTGATCCATAAAAGCACATAGTTTGTCATCATCAAAAGGGGGAATTTGTTGGCCCAAGTTCAGATGAAGTTTTGAAGATTGACAAAATAAACTCAGTCATGAACCAGGTCCATTATGTGAAACACAGTGTTGATATACTTACACATGTGACATATGTGTGAAGAAGATAAGTCTTAAGGATCATCAATAATATCTTCTAAGTTGATCGAAAAGGTTGCATAGGATAAGGAGTTAAAGTCTCCTTATGTGAAGAGAACTAAATCCGGATCAAGGATAAGGATTGGAGTTTGTATAGTGCTAGGACTCAAATTCGATGAAGGATCAACAATTGAGTCTCAATCAAACTCAGATTACTAACACTATTAATAATAGTGATTGTTCTCTTTTACAGGGATTGCACTTATGTAGAAGTTAATCTAATTTGAGAACAAAAGAGCTAGGCGATTTTGCAAGCAATTAGTGTGATTCAAGTGTGCAAATATGAAGCTACATGAACCACAGTGAAGAACCAATTCCATTGCCTCTTTCTTTATTTCTAGTTCAATTGTAGTTGGTGTTTTCATGTTGTACCTTTCAGCTTTATCTAGAAGCAATTGTATTAGGTACTTTGAGCATTTACGTTAGAGTTAACTTGAAGGTGTTGCAACAGTTGAGGCTGTGTGCTAGACTGGGATTAGAGTTTAATCCTTAGGTTTACAAGAGTTTTGTAAATGCTGTTTTGGCTCAATGATTTTAGTGAAAGTTTGGGAAAATCCTACTGAGTAGTAGGTCGTGGTTTTTCACCTTTTGAGCCAGGTGTTTTCCACGTAAAAATCTTTGTGTTCTTTATTTGATGCACTCTTAATTCCGCAAATAGTCAAAGTAAGTACATTTAGAAGAACTAGGGTTTTCTAGTGCAAAAATTAGGTACCACACAAATTACCCCCCTATTGTGTGGTATTGACGTTTAGAACATCAACCATGTTTTGGGCTGAATGTCATATTTGGGACTCGTGCCAACTATTTGGACACTTAGGGGATTTTTATTGCTATTTTCTCACTATTTTGATTTATATTTGTAGTCAGTCATGCTATTTTATACTGTTTTCATAACTCAGCTATGTTTACTCTATTTTAACACATTAAATGATATTTTAATTGATAATTTGGGCTGAGCATCATGTTTTACTATTGCCTAAGTGGCTTATGAGTTTCTGACTGAGTAAGGCCGATTGCCTGTGTTGTGAGGATACACTGATTTATGATTATGAGGCCGAGGGCCTGAGATTGTACGACACGAGGTGGCTTGTTGATATGAGGCCGAGAGCCTATATGATTATGCCACGAGGTGGCTTGATATTGCGCTTAGGCCGTAAGGGGCCCCTCCCGGAGTCTGCACACCCCCAGTGAGCGCGGGTACCCATTGTGATATGAGATATAGCCCGAGGGGCTGGTGTTGTTCCATGTTATTGCCTGAGGGTCCGTATTTTTGTGTTCATCTCTTCTAGTTTCCTGTCATTTACTTGTTTAACTTTTAAAAAGGTATTTTAAAGAGGCTTATACTGAAGTAATGTGTTTGATGAGATTTCACTATTTACTTGCACTTACTGGTTTTACTCTGCCTCTTTGTAGCGTGTTGTTGTGTTTTTACGTAATTTCTTATTGCTTAGTCTTCATTTATTATTATTACTCACTGAGTTGGAATACTCACTTTACTCCCTGCACCCTGTGTGCAGATTCAGGCGCTTCAGGTCCCACTAGCGAGTGTTGATTTCTTCCAGCTCAGGCGGTTCCAGAGATGCACTAGGTAGTTGCTCAGCGTTCGCGCCCAGTGCTTCTCCCTCTATCTTATTTTCTCCTGATTTAGTTCTGTAATAGAATATGTAGACTCTTCCTATTTTAATCGGCTTGTAGATGCTCATGACTGGTGACATGCCGATGTCGAGCTATGTTTATTCCGCAATTGTACTGCTTCACCTTATTTTGGGATTATTACTATGTTAAAGACTTAATTTGTATTATTTTAATTGCTTAAAAATTAATTGGGTGTGTGTCAGCTGGCCTTGTCTTCACGAGAGGTGCCATTACGACCAGGTCTAGGTTTAGGGTCGTGACAAGTTCGTATCGTAGCCTAGGTTACATAGGTCTCACGAGTCATGAGCATGTTTAGTAGAGTCTCACGGATCGGTACAGAGAGGTCTGTATTTATCCTCGGGAGGCTACAGAACCTTTAGGAAAAACATCATATTCTTGAGATTCTTGTCGTGCGAATCTATTGATCCGAGTACTAAACTTATGTTATTCTATCCTCTCATAGATGGTGAGGACACGTGCTATAGGTTAGTATGGACGACCACCAGTACCACCAGTACCACCAGTTGTGGCCACTAGAGGACACGGTCGTTGACGTGGTCGTGCTAGGTGATCACAGCCAACTCCGCACTACTATTGAGTAGCAAGAGAGGGTCGCAATATCTTTTACCCAATTTTGGGTTGGGATCGATATCCACAGAGAGTTAGAATTGGAGTCGACCATCTATTTAGGTTGGAATTGCATATTTGTTCCAAATATCACTTCTATTCATATTTGGTTTTTCTTTATATTCTACTATGATCAAACTATAAATTATAATTGCAACTAGATTAAGCTAAGATTAAATAGCTACAAGTTGTATCTAATGGTTTAAAAGGCACTAGGGTAGTGACCTTCACTTATGTGGCTAATTGACGGGTAATTGCATCCAAGACATGATTGACATGATTGGGGAATATGTTATAACCGTTGCTCGATAATACCCACTCTGCACCTCTCGGTAGAAAGAGTGGTTTGCCCAATTGACTTTCTCAAGACCAATTAGGTATGCATATTTGCCCAAGCAACTAGGGTTCAAGTCGAGTAATTACTGTCTCGAGGTTTAACCCTTTAATTGGAACTATCAAATCTTTTGAGTCCATCCCAATTCCTTGTTGAGTCAACTTTGGAGACTTAGGCTCTCTTTCTCAAGAAGAACCCAAGTCAATTTAGCACAAACTAGTGCTTGCAACAACTAATTCATAAATTAAACCATAAAATTGACCCAAATAACAAACACCCACAGTCAATCAAACCTTAAATTACAACACGCATCAATTAACCACACTAGGGTTGAGCCACAACCCTAGCTAATGGGTCTAGCTACTCATGCTTGAAGATAAAATCAGAGAAATAGATGAAGAGAAAGACATTAATTAATTACTAAAGTATATACAAAGATTCAATGATTAAAATTAAGTAAAAGTGCCCAAAATGGCTAAGAAATATCGTCTCACGAGCGCAGCTATAGTATGATAATATCTGATGACCTAAAAATGGAAAAATGTTCTATTTATACTAAGCTGGAAAAACTGAACAAAAATGCCCTTGCAGGGTCAGTGCAAACCGCACAAAATGGAGTGCGGCCGCACTAGGCTCTTTGACTCTGAAAAGTCAACTCTATGAACCCAGGCTCCGTAGACCGCACAGAATGGACAACAGCTGCAGAGGCATCTAGCACGGTCCGCACAAACATGACCGCGACCGCACAGGCTTGAACTATGGCACTTGACATCTCTCTGAAGTTTGCTTCCGCGGACCGCATAAAATGGCAGTGCGACCGCGGTGCCTTCAGTGTGGGCCGCACAATATCTACTACAGCTGCACTGCTTTGATGCCTTAAAATCCAGGTCTCTGAATCTCCCTAGTGCGGACCTCACAAAACCTTCTGCGGCCGCACTGCCTTGATGCCTAAAAATCCAACTCTCTGAATCTCCCTAGTGCGGACCGCACAAAGTGTAGTGCGGCTGCACTAGGCCTATTTCTCCTGAGTTTTGTCTTGTCTTTGGTACTTGTGCAGGTTTCACTCCTTTTGAGCCGATCTTCGACATCTTGTCACTTTGTTGATCAAACCTGCAATCAAGCACAAGTTATGAGCGTTTTGGGACTATTTTGTATGAATTTATAATCAAAACATAAGCATAAAGGAATATAAAATGCGTCAAAATCCCTAGTTACCAACTCCCCCAAACTTAAGATTTTTCTTGTCCTCAAGCAAACAAAATAAGACCCATCCCTTAAGGAAAATCCAAGAAATGTTCAGCTTTCCTAAAGCAACCTCAACTAGCATCAATTGGGACTAACAATTTCCTCAACACACATGAGTCATTAACAACATTTAACCTTTGAAAAACCATGGATCAAGTGCGAGCATCAAGAGTTGACCCAACATATCAAAGAACTCTATCAATTACTTTGGTCATTGTGGAACCCAAACTCACACATTCTCTACTCTCCCTAAGCAAATCTCACCTTTAGAATATTGTCATACAAAACGAGGTTATTGCAAATTCACTCATCTCTCTCTAGGAAAGGTCACAAGTCTGGCTCTAAGTACCATATGCTTGCCCCTTATGTAAGTATCCACTAATGTAAGCTTCATTCAACTCAAGATCATATATGGCTTTTGTGGAGTCATTGTGAAGGCTTTTGGTTCAGGGTAGGACATGTCTTTGTTCAAGTGGGTTCCATCTTCCCTAAAGCACTTCTTTTGATTCATTTCGCGCAATTCACTTGACTCTTTGAGTCATTTAACTTCTTTATAAGGGGTTAGAGAGACACTTTGTCACTCTTTCTTATGCATTTCAAACCTTTTCTCATTTTTCAACTTTCCACACTTTTCTTTCTTTTCTTTTCTTGAATCCCTTTGTAGTCTTCTTCACATTGAGCATTCTTTTTATCTTTTTGTTTTTCTTTCTTTTTCATTGCTTTTCCTTTTCTTCATTTTGTGCCCTTTTACCACTTTGTTGCAATCCTCGTCTCCCCCCCAAACTTATACTTTTGCCATGTGCTAAAGGAAAGATTTGGGTGCCAAGAGAGGGTATTTTTTAGAACGGGTATAGGCTTGTATCATGGTTCTTGAAAGAAAAAGGTTTAAGGCTCAAAAGGGTTGACTAGGGATCTTATCAATGGTTGGCTATGGAATTGTTCAATCTATCATTTGGATCAAGGAGAGCCTATAATCATGTCTCAAGCCAAAATTCACTTAGGATTTCTCCTCAACAAACATTCAGGGCAAGTTCTAGACCAATGGCTCGGGACTTGGACTCGCAATTCAATTACTCACCACACAAACT
>MU779179.1:168711-213557 GCA_026770625.1 Nicotiana glauca | reverse complement strand
GGGGGGGGGGGGGGGGGGGGGGGGCTACAACGACCTTAGATATGATTTGAGCACATAATGGTCCCGAAAAACCACTTGATGAATATCGGTCGACACAAGAGTCTCAAGGTCACGACTTTCACCATCCTAAACACAACAATTTGTTATTGACCATAAGATCAAAGGCAAATGTGCTAGTCCCAAGTGAAGCTTTGCTTGAGGTACCTTTAACTACAAACTACTAAAAACAAAAAAGGAAAACACACTCAAACCCCTAAGAAGGTTGTCACGCCATCCATCATTGGGAAGAGCCACCCGGTTCACACAACACTACACCTTTAGAAAGAACCTTGGCATTAAGAAAACCAAAGGCTTATTGCAAACTCCAAAAACAAAAAGCTACGAATCACAAATAAGAAGCTAAAAATGAAAAATTATGCGGAAAACAGAATAATTATATACAAGAGGGGATTTGAATATATAATAGATGGGATGAATATATACAATGAAATGTAACTTCTTATACAGACCCAAAGTAAGATGAAAATGCGATAAATATAACTATATATCAAATTATATACAGACCAAAGATGAAAAATCAATAAAGCATAACAATGTATCAATATATACAGTCATCCAACATGTAGGGCTCACCCCCTCAAATGAAAGCAGGCATTGTCCCCAATGCCAACTAGTCTAATTAAGCACCAAAAAGTATAGAAAAAGGATATAGAAGACTCCCTAAGCTGTGTCTATCTGCATAGGATCATGGGTGGTCCCTGGGTCCTCTGTGTGCTCGAGAACCTCAGACTGGTTCCCGATGGTCTGCTCTGCTACTACTGGGACGTGGGCCTTGACCTCGATAGGCTGTGGAACTGGTATATCCTGTGGCTGACTAGAGGAAGCCTCTGGTGGGTCTGCCAACTGGATGATGGCATCATATACTCTAGGAATCTTCCTCCTTTTCGGAGGCGTCTGAGTCTGCTTCGGCTGTGGATGAGCTGCTGGGACTGGATCATCAAGCAACAGGTCTAAAGTTAGCTGGTCTGCCTTCAGTCTATCAACATCTGCCTGCAGCTTCTTCACGGACTCCTTGGAGGCCCGTGTCTTCCGTAGCTTCTTATGCTTCTTAGCAAGATCTTTGAGAGCCTTTCTGTGTGAATCGACTGCCTTGGCCAATGCATCCTGAGTGGTGAGGATTTTCTTCTGGTTCTCAAGTATCTCTTTCAAAGCATCCTCTATAGACTGGGGCACCTGTGGGGATAGGGCAGCCAATTGAGCTTCTACCGTGGTAGTCAATGTGGACAACTTGGATGAGGCAGTCTGCATCCAGTTGTGTATACTCATAAGAGCCTGGCTCAGCCAGTGGGCAGTAATGGGATGGGCCTGGGTAGATGGCATCTCCGGGCCTGCAGATGTGGAAGGTCCAGGAGGCATGTTAGCAATAGTGGGGTAGGCTCAGTAGGGACCTCTACCACAACTGGCTCTTCAGACTGGCCAGTTGGGGAAGAAGCATGGGCTTTGTAGATCTTGTCCTTAGGGTTGTCATTCCCTTTTAAGCTATACTAAGAGAATGGGGTTGTTGCCTTGAACTTGATATCATAGGGCTTGTTGTCCACCTCCAAGTCCCGAAAGTACATAGTGAGGGTGCTAGGGAAAGGGTAGTTCCGGTCATGCTCTGCTCGCACTATCGAAATAATGTGGGACATCACATTCCCCACATTTATGGGGTATCCCGCCATGATCTAAGCAATCAATACAGCTCGGTGGAGAGGAAAGGTCTGGTCATGTGTAGTAGGATCCAACAGGCTATAAAAAAACTCTCCCAACACCTTACCTCAAAGTTCAGGGTCCACCACAATATTTTTACCCCAGCTGTCAACCAATCAGGAACAGTACTTGGGATTGCCAGGTACTGAGCTAACCATGGATGGACCTCTTCGTCCATCTCAAACTTTGCCATATATAGAGTCTAATCGTCCTTATTGAAGCCTAAGTATTCGTTGAGGTATTTCCCATCGAACAACACTGTCTTGTTATGAACCTTGGTCACTTTGGAGCCCTTTTTGATGTGGGCTACATTGCAATAGAACCCTTTGACCAAGAGTTCGTTGACGTCCACACATCCATCTAAGAAGTGCTCCCAACCCACTTTAGTCCTGAACTGCCTCTGCAGGTGTAACGACCTGACTAGTCGTTTTACCTTTTAAAATCCCGTTCTCTTAAATAAAACTTCCCGCGCTTGCCTTAGCTAATTTATGACTTGCGGGGACGGTTGGTTTGAGAGTTGGAAGAGTTTTGAGTAAAATATGTCCCTTTGTTTCTTTATGATTCTCTTAAAATACCAAATTTGACTTCGATCAACTTTTTAGGAAAACAGATCTGGATTCGTGATTTGACGGTCCCGAAGGGTCTGTGGGAAAATATGGGACCTGGGCATATGTCCGGAATCAAATTCCGAGGTCCTTAGCCAGAGTAATGAATTTTTATTAGAAATTGTTAAATTGAAGTTTCAAAGAATTAAAGAAACTTAGAAATTATTGATTTCCTAGTTATCGGGCTTGTATTTTTGTTCCGAATCTTGGTATATGTCCCTAATATCGTTTAAGACTTGCCCGTAAAATTTGGTGTCAATCCGAGTAGCTTAAGGGCGTTTTGACCCGTTAGAGGAGAATTAAGAACTTGAAGCTCATTAGTTTGATTCATTTTGTTTTAGGGGGTTATTCCTAGATTTAGCGTTGTTTCGGATGTTCCGAGGGTTCGAGTAGGACCGTCTCGTGATTTTAGAGTTGTCGGTATGTTCGGGCGGGGCTCAGGAGCCCCGAGCGTCAAACGGATGAGGCTTGAGTGAAGCTGAAATTTTGAGAAAGCGCTGAGTTTGCTGCTTCTGTCATAACCACATCTGCGGTTCTAGGACCGCAGATGCGGGACTGCAGGTGCGGTCCTGTCTTCGCAAAAGCGGCCTAGGGCCAGGCCATGAGAAACCGCAGAAGCGGCCTCCAAGCCGCAGGTGCGGGCCTCAGAGCGCAGAAAGGGTACCTGCCCTTTTGGCCCAGTTTCGTAGATGCGGCTCTACTTTCGTAGGTGCGGGACCGCATATGCGGGCCCCTAACCGCGGATGCGGAAATCGCTGGGCAGTAAGATTCATTTAATTCGAGCTCAAAGACCATTTATTTCATTTTTACTCTACACTGGCGATTTGGGAGCTTTCAAAGAGGGAAATTCAACATAGCATTGTGAGGTAAGTTATTTCCATTCATCCTTAGTTTAAATACATATATATTAGGTATATTAAACACAAAAAACTAGGTAAATTCAAAGGGTTAGAGCTAGACCTAGGGTTTTAATAAAACTAAGATTTAACCACGAAATTTGCTATGAAATGAACTAGAAATCATATATTATTGATCCTCAGGCTGTAGAGAACAACTTTCTTCAAAAAATCTCGGAATCCGGGCACGTGGGCCCGGGGTCGGAATTTAGGAAACTAGTGAAAAAGGTTGGGACATTGCTTAAATAGTTAGAATTCGACCTTGTAAGCCTATATTGACTAGTTCTTACTTCCTTTAACTAGTTTGTGATCATTCGGCTATGAATTGAGTGCTTGAGCTTATTCTTGATATTTGGAAGTGCACTTTGGGGCGAGGTGAGTCTCCTTTCTAACCATGTAAGAGGAAATTGTCCCCATAGGTAAAATAAATTACAATTTTCTACTAAATACGGGGGCTACGTACGTACTAGGTGACGAGAGTCCGTGCGTAGATACTATGATATTAATTGGTTGGGTAGTTTAGGACCCACATCATGCCTAATTTGGAGTTATCTCATATTTAAATTGCCAATATGATCATTTATGATATGCTAGAGACTTGAGAGAAATAAAAGGTGAACATATGAACTTGTTAAACCTTTGTAAGAGTTTCCTTGTATATGAATGAGCCTTTGTCTGTATTCTTGATATTTTCTTGATATGTATGTGTGAGCACGTGATTTTTGCCTTGCACGATTTACTCCTACAGAACTCCTAAAATTAGGATTTTCCTTTTAATTATCTGATTTTTAGGAATTAAATTAATTGCATAATTTTTATCTTTGTTTGCATTTTTGTGTGCATATTTAATTTATATAATTCATAAAAAATACAAAAATAGTGCATTTGCATTTAGGACCCAATTTTATATTTTTAGGTTAATTATTTAACTAATGTGACAAAAATAAAAAAAAATACTAAAAAAATAGTTCATATTGTATTTTTTACTCTTTAATTTCGAATTTTGTGATTTTTCTTCTAAATTAGGAATTAATTAATTTTGTTGAGTATTTAATATAATTTGGTAGGTTAATTTAGTTTTTAAGAGTTAATTTAGGTTTTTATTTTAATTTGAAAAGAAAAAAAAAGAGTTTTAATTTGAAAAGAAAAAGAAAAGAAAATACATAAGAATTTGAACTTCTTAATAAAATACCCGAATTTGGGCTGGCCCAAGCTAATTACCCGTCCAAACCACTCAAATACCCAGCCCAGAACCGACCATACCCGGTCTAGTCTTCCCCAACCCCCAAACGACCCCGTTTTTGTCCCCAATCAATCCGAGGCGTCGAGGTTTTGGAGATCTAACGACTCAGAAGCTAGGGCTGTTTGATATTTAACTGTCCAAACATCCCCCACCACCCCCCGTAGCCTCGTCTCTCACCTCTCACACCCTTAGAGATAACCTGTAAACCTAGCCGCCGCCCTCAAATTTTCCGCCCTATCTGGTGGCGGCGCTGCCTCAGATCAGTCTCAAATTAACACCCCAGCATCCCCATAGTTCCCTCATACCAAATTTCTAATTACTTTCCTTCGAATCACTTAGGAACTGTTCGAATCTCAAATTGGAGCATGAACCCTAATTTCTCAAAAAACTCAAATCGTGTGAGTTATTGAAGATTGAGGCCGAAATTGATCTTATTCATGTATTTTCACTTGAAAATACATGATTAAGACCTATTTCATTCAAAATCAAAGGCACAAGGAATAACTTCAAGGTTGGCCTGTCCGATTTTAGGTATTTGCAATTTCTTTTCCTTTTCCCGCATTTCTTCTTCTTTTTAGTTTAAGTTCACCTTCATCTCTTTTCTGTCCCCTCTTTGTTATATGTTTGTCTTTATTTTTTTCCGTTGCATAATGTAGATTAACAACAAATATAGCTTGTTTGGCTTTAGGTTTTATTATATAGGATAATTAGTTTATTTTCTCTCTCGTTTGATTTTGGTTTCATTTTAAATGGTTTCTGATTTTTCTTTTAGAATTTTGGTTAGTCCTTTAATTTGTGAATTCTGATAATGGTTTGAGTTCAAGTACTGAAATCATAGGCCCAATTAGGAACTCAATCCAGTCTGGCTGGCCCAGTCGTTAGAGCCAGAACCATGGGTCAAATTCACCCGGTTGTGATCTAAAGTAAAAAAAAGAGTTTCAAAGGCTAGATTAGGACTTGTAGTTGAATGAATCTTTGAATAACTTCTAGGAAGTTGCCTAGAAGCTGCAAAAACAAACTAACTTGATCAACAAGTCAAAAAATCAGGGGCTAAGTAGCAAATTTGAAAATTGAAAAAGGTCTAAAGGCAAAAACTAAACCCCTAAGGCTGCCCTATTAACTTGCCTATAAAGGCATAGTTACGTGAGGCTGAATTCAGACTTAGAAGAGAGAAAAATTCCAGAAAAAAGAAAAACGGCAAACAATCCTACTGTTTCATTGAACCCCATTAATATCTCTGATTCTTTTCAAAGTCTAAGTCTGTAGTTTCTTCACCGTGGGATTAAAAATGAGCTGAATCTAGTTCTTAAGTTGGGTTTGAAGTTTTTGTGATTCAATTCACTGTTCTATTGGTTGCTCGTCGATTTTACTGTTTGTCTTGCTCGAATCCGAAGCAAATATCTTCTACTGCTATTGCTGGACTCTTACTTTTCATTTCTTTTTATTCCAGGTATGTTTCAGTTCTCTATGGATGTCACTTGATGTGTAAACTGAAGCATGAGTTGAGAATGATATAAAATATGGTGTTACTTGTAAACTTTATATATTTTTTTCGATTTCGTGATCATTATGTAACATTGGAACTCTGACTAGTGCATGTGTCAAAGAGTGGTAGTAGTTGAAATTAGATGGTGTTAGTCAGCATAGTGGCTTCCTGTTGATCTTATTGTTGAGTCTTTTAACCAGTGCTGGAGTTCTCTCTGAGTGCGCATCTTGTTATTATTTCAGAGTTTGGCCAGTATTCATGAGGTGAATTAGGTTACTAATTTGTTAGTATATGATTCGATATGGCTGTAATTGTTATGCCTATGGTTGTAAACTGTGATGAAAGCAGCTTTGCTATGATTAGAGGTAGAAGTTTTGTTAGATGGTCTTTGGTTGGACCCTGTATTCAGAACGTTGGCATGAATAGGACATCTTAAATCTCTCATTGTTTTACATGTTATTTTTCAGTTTAGGATCATTTGGAATAAAAACTCAAAGCATGAAAAATTAGTTGAAAAGAAGCATTTGTTGATCTGTGAGGAATTATTTTTAATTTTCGAGTAGAGTAATCACGTAACCATTTCTGGAAATAATTAATCAAATGGATATTTTAGGCGAGTAATTCCAGTAACTTAATGGTTTGCAAAATGTAAAACCCTCCTTTTATTCTTCGTTTACATTCACATCTCAGTTATATTTCCTTCTTTAGCTAATGTTCTTTCTTTAATTGCTCAGTTGTGCTAGTAGTATTATCTTGCTGGCTACATTTTAAATCTTGGTGGCCTTTGTTGTCATATGGGTTTGATCCGCAACACACTAGACACTTGACTCAAGCACACATCGTCTGAATTGTGCCACTTTGAGTCCCCAAATTTGCAATGGTTTATTTTGGTTAATTTCTCATTTGGCATGCGTTTAACATGGGGCTGCTTTCAGCTGTTGTGGAGATTCGACACGTGGGCCTCTGAATGGCCTACCTGTGCATGCCCAAACGAATTGGGCTTTTCAAGTGGGTTTACACATTCCTTTAAAATAAAGTAGTACATTCTTTTAGCCTTTAACAAATCCTTTAGGCAATAGTTGAGTAGTTTGAGATCCTAATTTTCTTTAAACAATCAATGGTTGAGGTGAGCCGTACTAGATAAAAATAGTTGTGGCCCTCCAAATATATTTGAAATTCCCACTGAAAATGGATTTGAAGTGCGCCGCGCGAAATAAATATCTCAAGTGCGTGGCCCTCACTTAATTATTTCTTTTAAAATATTTAGAGTTTGAGGCGTGCCATTTAGCAAATTTCCATGGCCGTCGCAAAGTTAACAACGTGTAGTTGCTTTAGGCGCGTTATTGTAATAATATAACTTTCCTAAATTTGAGTGTGCATTTCATGTGACCCAAATCAAAATCTTAAAATGATGAATAAAATGTGTTTCGGATTGCGGGTGCATTTCATGTGGCGCGATCCAAAGACATGTTTTAAACAACGTTAAATCTTCTTTAAATTTAATTAAAAGCGGTTAATAGTTTAAAATTGCATCATAGGTTAAAACATGTATTAAAATCAGATTATAGGCCAATTATGATAGTTTAAGCGACCGTGCTAGAACCACGGAATCCGGGGGTGCCTAACACCTTCCCTCGGGTTAACATAATTCCTTATTCAGAATTTCTAGTTCGCACACTTCACAAGGAAAGTCGAATTTTCCTCGATTTGGGATTTAAAATAAAACGGTGACTTGGGACAGCAGAAAACAAACTATCCTAAGTGGCGACTCTAAATAAAATTGAATAAATAATCCCATTTTGAATAGTGTCACTTAAATTGGAAAATCTCCCTTGTACTACCTTCGGGTGCGTAAAAAAGAGGTGCGACAACTCTGGAGACTCTGCTGGGGATCCAAACCCAGAACTTTGGTTTAGGGTTCAAGAATTCGATCTTAAAATAGCTGTTATGATTGGATTTATCTGTTATTTGATTTTCCTACATGTTTGAGCCTAATGTACTAAATTCTTTTATCGCTTTGATATTTTGTGAATTGTATATAAACTGTTACGAAACCCTTCCTCTCTCTAAGTCTTCTAAATCATGTAGAAGGGTGCACTTCATGTGACTTCTCTTCTGTCTAGATTCATTTCCCATTTTAGAACGAGGTTCGGATAAGTTGCTAAGCTGGTAAAGCTTCTGTATTCCCGCTACGCTGCTCCCCTCGACTCGAGTTGTCCGCTCGGGTAAGCCAGGTCTAGAACAATAAACCCAGGTTTTAAACCTAGTATAACATAGTCTCATGCCGGATCCCTAGTAGGAACGTTTGTTTGAATCACATGCATTTGACTTTGGAGACTCAACACAGGGGTTGGGTCTGTCTAGGATAGGTGTATCTGAAATGAAAAGACCATCCTGATGCATTCTACTTGCTACTTGTGCATTTATTTGCTTTGGATTTTCATGTTGACCGACTTGTGAATAATGAAAGAAGAGAATAGCAATATTAGGGTTAAGTGAGTTAATCACCTATTTTGAAAAACCAATGCCCAAATGGTACTGAAACTTTGCCAAATTTTCGAAAAAAATGAAAGAAAAAGAAAGGTTTTGTTTTAAAAAAATAGTTGGTTTTGTTTCAATTTGCCCGAACTACACCAGTTTGATTCTCAGAGCGTGTGAGATACGTAGGCAACCCCCATCAGGTCCAACTTTCCTTTTTGCAAAAATAGCCCAAAAAGAACAAAATTTTATTATTTTTATTGTGAATAAGTAAGGTGATGCCATTCTTATCTAAAATAGCCGAATGTCCCCAAAAGGGTGCCGAAAGGCTGTTTTTGCAAGAACAACCGTCTTTTGTCTCTTTTTCAAATTTTTAACCGATTATCAAGTACAACCTTAAAATCTTCTTCCCCGAAGTGCTGAAAGGCCGTATTTTGCAAAGCCGGATTTTTGTTTTTGAAATGAAAAATTTTGAAAAAAAATGGTGTTATTATTTTGGGTCAAAATGTGTTATTAAATCACCTTAATAAATGTGCAGGATGAGCACGAATGAAATTGAACCTTTCACAATCCTTAAAGAGATCCCCTTAAAGCTCTATATGTGGTGGAATGATCTAGGAAAATGTAGTAGAGAAATAGTGGTGAAAGTTCTGGGAGGCCTCGTCGACTATTGAATGTCAAGCCAAGGTTGGACGTCATTGAAGCTTTAATACCTTTTTGGGACCTGACTCGCAATGTGTTCCGTTTATCTAACTTTGAGCTTACACCCACACTGGAGGAAGTTGCGGGTTATGCAGGCCTTAATGGAAACCTGAGAAGTCGATACCCATTGTCACCAAGGCCGGTATCTCCCCACAGATTTCTGGATTTGCTGAGTATTAGTCGGGATGTTCAGGATGGAAGCTTGTCTGAGGGGTATTGCACTCTCTAATTCTTGTATCATCGCAATGGTAACCCCCAAGGTTTCGAAAAACCAAACACTAGTCTAACCCATGCTGGGAATAAAGACAAATGGGAAGCAAGGCGGGGTCTGGCGTTTATAGTTGCATTCTTTGAAGTTGTGGTCTGTCCGCGAAAAGATGGTAATACAAAGATTGGCCTCGTAGGTATGATCGAAATTGCAATGAAGAAAGCCAACAACAATGTGGTTCCCCTAATCTTATCTGAAATCTACCGAGCCTTGACTATCTGTCGGGAAGGGGGACAGTTCTTCCAAGGTTGCAATCTGTTACTACAATTGTAGATGCAGGAACACCTCTGCCATCGGGTTGGGTATATGAATTACGGTTTGACCGGGTTGAGTTGCATTGAAGAATTTGGAAGCCTAGTAGTGGGTATTGAATTCCTCGAGGGTACTGAAGCTTGGCTTTCACAGTTGAGATCCCTGACTACTGATAAAATTGAATGGGCATTCGGATGGCTTCCCGTCACCGAAGCAGTATACTTGTCGATTGAAGATTGTTATATCCTCTTGATGGGCATCCGGAGTATCCATTCGTATGCCCCCCACAGGGTGTTGTGCCAATTAGGAGTATCACGTCCCCAATGATGAAGATTTGAGTAAACATGTCATTGAATTGGGCCCAAAAAGCCGCATTTCCAGAAGAGAAAATTTGCCAGTTATGGAATCAATGTAGATTTCTCGAGCCTAAGACCATGGTCCAAGATCTAGATAGAGGTGAAGTAGACCCTAAGTACATTGCTTGGTTCGGGAAAAGATTCCTGATTCCTTAAAGACCTACTGAGAGAGCCCACATTCAATAATTTACTAGCGATTCGCAAGAGCAGTGGGGTTGGTTGGCAAAAGATATAGGTCCAAAATAAGCAAGTTGGAAAGGCAACTTATGGACCTTCAGTTTGAAAATGGTGTGCAAGCCGCTGCAGATGAGGGAGAAAAGAAAAAACTAACTCAAGAGAATGAGGCCCTCAAAGCTCAGATCCGAAAGATGAAAATAGCTGCTAGAAACCTGGAGAGAAGTCGAGCAAATGAAACACTTATAAGCAGCCTGAAAAAGAAAGCCCTCGAGTGTCAAGACGACCTAGAAAAGTCTGAGGCTAGTCTAGCAAAAGCCCGGGCTCAACTATCGGAAAATGCAAAAGGTCGGACACAATTCGTGTAACAAATAAAGAGAAAGTACGAAGGGACCATCACTAGCCGGAGAAAAAAGGTAGCTGCCCTTGAGAATGAGGCAACCAAACAGGCTAAAGATTTCAAAGCTGATAGGGAGCACTGTTATGATCTGATGGCCCAAATGGAAGAAGGAATACAACAGTTGCAAAATCAACAACTTCATGAGTCTCAAGTGTTAGAAGCCAGGAATGAGCAGATAGGGCGGTTGCTTCAAGAAATAGGCAGAATCAAAGAGAGGATCAGAACCATTGCTGACTATATTACTGTGAAATTCCCAGTGTGCAGAACATGACTCGCACCACTTTCTTCACCGCAGTGATAACTTTTGTCTGGCAGATTATGAGTGATTTGGAGCGGCTACAAGGGGATCTCGCATATAGGCCCACAACGAGACAAGTGATGTCCCGTGGGCACCAGGAGCATTAATGTATTCTTGATTTTCACTTGAGTCTGTATCTGTCTTTTGGAGTCTGTCAATTTATTTTTGATTATGTATTTTTCTTTCTGTCAGAGTTTGTTAGTCGTTTCTTGAGTCTGTATTTCTCATCGTTGTTGGAGTCTGTTGTTTTCTTTCTTTAGTTTTGAGTCGTTGTAATCAAAGTATTTCATTTTTATGAGAAAAATTGAATATCCCAAAATATTTTGTTGTTTATTTTTACATTTTATCACCCCAGAACTACGCTTGGTCAGATTCATGCGGGGCCATAATACATGCAATCTGCATAGGATCCGATCGTAACCAGAAAGAGGAAATAAAGAAAATAAAAAAGAAAAAAAAGAGAGAGAGAAAATAAGAAACCGTGAAGAGGAAACAATAAGAGGAATTTTGAGAGAACAAAAACAAAGAGAGGTCAAGCAAGAAAAACCAGAATGAAAAGAAAGAGATGAAAAGAAAAGTGTGAAAGTGGAAATAAGAAAATGAGAAGGGATAAGTAAAGCCGGGATGAAACATGCAACCGTTGTAAACATGTAGAAATATATCTAACTGTATAGGTGCATCACACCCCCAACATGCGATTACCTATTTGTTATTTGTTTCAAACTAACCGTTTGCTACTGTCACTTTTCAGTCAAGGTTTTATAGAACGGTCGTTGGTTTTTGTGGTAATCCGGCTTCACACCCGTACTTTACAAAATCAAAGGGAAGCATCAGAATGTCTTCAGAAATGACTCTGCCAACAATTCTCATCACGGAGGATAGTCAAATCTTAGGCATCCCGGCCTCAGAATTGGCGGTTGCCGAAGAAAATAGAATCCTGCGTCTTTGGGTTATAGAAATGTCGGATGATTGGGCGAATGGAAGAGAGCTGCCAAGTGCAATTCCATAATTCCCCGAACTCTTTCCTAAAACAAGCGGTACCTCCACTGTTCCAATCAGTCACCCAAATACCCCGCTAGGACATCCAACTACCTCAGCTAATTTTGTGGGAACACCTTCTGAGGTTCTCCCCCAGGTGTTCATGTCCGGTGCAACTTGAAATATCTTCACCGCTCCCCCATGCTCGCCCATGACACAACCTACACTACCGAGGCCTAGTTTTGACCCCTCAACTTTCACATTCCAAACACCCACCTTCCAAATGGAACCTCTTCAGTTTACCACTTATACTTACTCTCAGCCACCCCAATTTGAGTTCACTGCGGGGCAAGAAAAGACCACTAAAAATCCTGAGCAAGAAGAGATTGCGAAGAAAATGAGGAGTATGGAGCAAAGCCTCAAGAACATACAAGGCTTGAGTGGGCAGAAAAGTGTGTTCTATGCTGACTTATGCATGTTCCCTCATATGCATTTACCATTGGGATTCAAAACCCCAAAATTTGAGAAGTATGATGGGCACAGTGATCCTATTTCTCATCTCAAGAGATATTGCAACCAGCTACGAGGAGCCAGTGGAAAGGAGGAACTCCTCATGGCCTATTTCGGAGAAAGTCTGGTTGGCATCCATTTGAGTGGTACATGGACCAGGATATATCCCGCTGGCACATTTGGGATGATCTTGCTAGAGATTTCGTCAGACAGTTCCAGTACAACATTGATATTGCTCCAGATAGGAACTCACTAACAAACTTGAAGAAGAAATCCTTGGAAAGCTTCCGAGAGTATACAGTTAAATGGCGTGAGCAGGCATATAGGGTAAAGCCTCCGATGGATGAGGTCGAAATGGTCACAGTTTTTCTCCAAGCTCAGGAAGCTGATTACTTCAAAAATATGGTGTCTGCTATGGGTAAACCGTTCGCTGAAGCCATCAAGATTGGTGAAATGGTTGAAAACGGGTCGAATTGTAAGCCAATCCGCCATCCGAGCTACCTCCCAAGCTATTTAGGGTTGGTCTGGGGGAATAGCGAAGAGCAAGAAAAAGGAAGAAACATCCAATGCAATGTCGGATGCAAGAAAACACCGCACTCCCAAATCCCTTCTCCCAGAAAGGACCCTGCAGCACTATTACCCCCACCAGGATATGGCCTATGCTCCTCAGCCATACACGGTCATGAATTCTAAACCTTATGTCCGGCCACAACAACAAGCCAACCGTAACCAAGCTCCATTTCCTAGAAACTAGCATCCTTACCAAAACCACTACAACCCCCGTCCTCCACAAAATAATTTTCCCCCTCGTGAACCACATAGAAGGCCAAATTTTACACCAATCGGCGAATCCTACTCCAGTCTATTTCCAAAGCTTATCCAAATGGGTCTGCTACAGCCGGTTCCTCAAACTAGGCAAAACCCAACATCACCCTCTTACAGAGCTGGTGCCCGATGTGCCTATCACTCAGGAGTAGAAGGGCACGACACGGATGATTGCTGGACTCTGAAGAGAGCAATGGAGAACTTGATAGAACAAAGGAAGATACTGTTGAGGGATGAAAATGTTCCCAATGTGACTAATAACCCACTGCCAGCCCATAACAACGGGCCAGTGATCGGAATGATTTGTGAGGATAAGGAATTTGGCCCAGCATTGAAGGCCATCATCGCCATTGCTGACGCAAAAAAGAAACCAAAAGCTGCCCCGAAGCAAGACAAAAGGGAGAAAAAGAACAAAACCACCCCTCTAAAGCCCGAAAAGAAATTTGAAGTGGGAAATGGGGACAATGCCTCCCAAAGATGCTGTTCTCTATGTCCCTCGGCGCCGCAAAGAAAAGCAAATAACTTTAAGTCCTCCTAGGAGATACAAGATGAACAAGGCAGCCAAAATGTATGTGCCCAAGGGAGCTTATGTGATACGGGGGCCAATTAATCCACCAAGGCTGAGTGAGACCGTGGTTATTGGCCGCGCGCCACAGAAGCCCATGACAGATCCTACTGCTATGCCCTGGAACTACAACAAATCAGTGGTGACATGTAAGGGCAAAGAAATCTTAGGAGCAATTCAAGAAAACCACCCTATTGAAAAGTACTCCAATTTGGAAGAGGTGAATAACGCCACTAGAAAGCGCTTCCAATCTAAAAACCCCATGAGTGCCGAAGAGGCAGAGGCCTTCTTTCAAAAGATGAAAATGGCGGATTATGAAGTGATCGACCAGCTTCAAAAATTTCCCGAACAAGTCTCCTTGTTATCTCTGTTGATGAACTCTACCGAATATCAGAAGGTATTGATCAAGACCCTTAACGAAGCATATGTGCCTGTTGAGACTTCTGTAGAGCAGTTGTAGTGAATGGCAGAAAGATTTTTTGCAATCAACTAGATTTCCTTCAGCAAAACTGACTTGCCCCTAGAAGGGGCCGCACATGACAATGCCCTGCACCTAACAGTCAAATGCGAAGGTACTACGTGAAAAGGGTCATGGTGGACGGAGGCTCTAGGGTAGACATCTGCCCACTCTCAACTCTATAGCGCATGTAAATTGGGACTGAAAGGATTTGACCTAACAATGTCTGCGTACGGGCCTTTGATGGTATGAAAAGGGACACAACTGGAGAGATCGATCTGATTCTGACCATCGGCCCAGTAGATTTTGAAGTAACCTTCCAGGTTCTGTACATGGACACGTCCTACAACTTTTTTCTGGGAAGGCCATGGATTCATACAGCAGGGGCTGTACCCTCTACCCTTCACCAAATGGTAAAGTTCAAGCATGAGGATCAAGAGATCGTGGTCCACGGGGAAGATGAACAATCAATTTATCGGGACCCATCAGTCCCGTGTTTTGAAGCAAGAGAGGGGAGTGAGCACATAGTTTATCTGGCCTTTGAAATTATGGTCACAGACCAGTACGAAGAAGGAAACCTATGCCCCAACCATTCTTTTCTAATGCATCAATCATGGTGGCCAAAGAAATGATCCGACATGGCTTCAAACCGGGGAAGGGTCTTGGGAAGTCACTGCAAGGAATAACTGAACCTATCACCCTGCCTGCCACTGAGAAGTTCTTTGGAGTAGGCTTCAGGCCCATACAATCTGATATAAAGTAGGCAGATAATAGAAAGAATGATGGATGGGTCTTGCCACAGCCAGTGCCACATCTATACAGAACATATGTCAAGCCAAAGTACCACGAGGAAGAAGAAGATGAGGCCTTTACGACCGAAGAGATTCAAGAGATCTGTGGAGCAATGAGAAAACTACTATATGAAATCCACATGGTCCATCCATGAGTGGGATCAAGCACCGCTGAGGTGCTGTATATGGGACCTAACGCCAAGCTGCAGAATTGGAAGGCTACGCCATTCCCAATCAGGCAGGAGTCTCGGTAGACCTATCCTGCCACTTTTTCTGCATCGCGAGTTATTACAGGGTGTAACTCGGGTGTTTTCTTTAGTTTCTTGTCTTTTAATTCCCAATGTAAACCCTGTTATCTTCAAATTCCAAGAAATGAAATCAATATTTCATCGTTCATCTTTATTCATTCTTTCTGATTTTGTTATTTTTCTCTTTTTATTTCTTTTTACAGTTCTAATAATGCGGCTTTAAATAACATGACATGCTTGCGGACTTCATGCCCAGATCCAAACATGCTGTCTAACTGTGAAATAATTAATCAAGAACTAGAGTATGATGAAAAAAAGGCTTTTAGGGAAATAAATCGAGAATTGGAACAATTTGAGAATAAACCTAAGCCAAACTTAAATGATACTGAGCCGGTTACTTTGGGAAGTTCTGAAGAAATTAGGGAAACCAAGATAAGCATTCACACGTACGAAAAAACCCGGGACGCATTAATCCAACTCCTGTTTGAGTTCAAAGATGTGTTTGCTTGGTCGTATGACGACATGCCAGGACTAAGTGTTGATTTTGTGGTGCATAAGTTGACAACTTACCTCGATTACCCCCTGTCCTGAAAAAGCAAAGAAAGTTTAAAACTAACATCAGTGACAAGATCAAAGAAGAGGTCACGAAACAGTTGAAAGCGGGGGTGATCCGAGTGGTTCGGCACACCACGTGGCTATCTAATGTAGTCCCAGTGCCAAAGAAAGACGGGAAGACCCGGGTGTGTGTGGATTACAGAGATCTAAATAAAGCAAGTCCCAAAGATAACTTCCCTTTGCCAAACATCCACATCCTTATTGATAACTGCGCCAAACATGAGATACAGTCCTTCGTGGATTGTTACGCAGGATATCACCAGGTGTTGATGGATGAAGAAGACGCTGAAAAGATATCTTTTACCACACCTTGGAGTACATAATGTTACAGAGTCATTCCATTTGGTCTGAAGAACACTGGGGAAGCCTACACGAGGGCCGTGACTGCCATTTTCCATGATATGATGCACCATGAAATAAAGGTGTATGTGGACGACGTAATCATCAAGTCCAGGACCCGGGATGATCATGTTTGGGATTTGAGAAAATTCTTTGAGCGGTTGCGCAAGTATGATTTGAAACTGAACCCATCCAAATGTGCATTGGGGGTACCATCTAGCAAACTCCTAGGATTCATAGTCATTCGGAGAGGCATCGAGCTAGATCCAACAAAGATAAAGTGTATTCGAGATTTGCCTCCTCAAAGAACTAAAAAAGATGTTATGAGTTTTTTGGGAAGATTGAATTACATCAATCGTTTCATTGCCCAGCTGACATCCACGTGTGAACCCATATTCAAGTTATTGAAGAAAGATGCGACAATCAAGTGGAAAACTGAATGTCTTGAAGCTTTCGATAAATTGAAGGAATATCTGTCAAATCCGCCAGTCTTGGTCCCACCTGAGCTAGGAAGGCCTCTGTTCTTGTACTTGACCGTCTTAGAAAATTCTTTTAGCTGTGTCCTCTGGCAACATGATGCAACCGAAAACAAAGGGCAAGACGTTTACTACCTGAGCAAGAAGTTTACCAGTTATGAAGCCGAGTACACTTTATTGGAAAGAATTTGCTGTGCTTTAACATGGGTCACTCAGAAGCTGATGCATTATTTGAAAGCTTACACCACCTACCTCATAACCAGGTTAGATCCTTTAAAGTACATATTTCAGAAACCAATGCCCATTGGGAGATTAGCAAAGTGGCAGATTTTGCTCACGAAGTTTGACATAGTCTACGTCACTCGCACGACAATGAAAGCCCAAGCATTAGCAGATCATTTGGCTGAGAACCCGGTTGATGATGAATACCAACCTCTGAGCACTTACTTCCCAGATGAAGAAGTAAATGCGATTGAGGCAATATCTGAAGACACCCATGCTTGGAAAATTTTCTTTGATGGGGGCAGTAAATGCAAAAGGTGTTGGAATTAGGGCAGTCTTGATCTCACCCACTGGTCAGCACTATCAAGACATAGCTAGGCTTCAGTTTTTCTATAAAACAACACTGCTGAGTATGAATCATGTATCATGGGTATGAACATGGCGATCGACTAAGATGTCGAAGAATTGTTAATCATGGGAGATTCAGATCTGATTATCCGACAAGCTCAAGGAGAATGGGAAACACGAAATGTCAAGCTTATTCCTCATAGGCAACATGTGGAAGATCTTAGCAAGCGATTCAAATGATTAGAGTTCAGGTACATCCCTCGCTGCCACCATGAACTAGCTGATGAACTTGCCACTTTAGCCTCGATGCTTCCATACCCAGGCAATTCCTATATCAATTCCTTGGAAGTCCAAATCAGGGAAAGGCATGGCTACTGTAATACGGTTGAGGCAGGACTAAATGTTCAGCCATGGTATCATGACATCAAAAGATTTTCAAAACCAAAGAATACCCCGAGCAAGCCAGTGGAGATCAAAAGAGAACCATTAGGCGGCATGCAAGTGGTTTCTTTTTGAGTGGTGATGTTTTGTACAAAAGGACCACGGATCTCAACTTGTTAAGATGTGTGGATACCGAATAGGCCGGGAGAATCATGTACGAAGTACACGCAGGAGTGTGAGGGCCCCACATGAATGGTTACGTCTTGGCAAAGAAAATCCTTCGAGCGGGTTATTACTGGATGACCATGGAAAAAGACTGCTTCAGTTTTGTTCGGAAATGTCATCAGTGTCGGGTTCATGGTGATCTGATTCATGTACCTCCCCCAGAACTGCATCCCATGTCGGCGCCTTGGCCATTTGTTGCCGCAAATCGAGCCAAAAGCCTCAAATCGGCAAAAATTCATATTGGTCACCATTGATTATTTTACGAAATGGGTTGAAGCAATCACTCTCAAGTCTGTTACTAAGAAAGCAGTGGTGGATTTCGTGCACTCCAATCTCATTTGTCGTTACGGTATCCCGGCAACCATCATCACAAACAATGCTGCCAACCAAAATAGTCATTTGATAGGAGAGATATGCGAACAATTCAAGATAACGCATCGGAATTCTTCCCCGTATCGGCCCAAAGCCAATGGCGCTGTTGAAGCAACAAACAAGAACATCAAGAAGATTTTAAGAAAGATAATTCAGAGCTCCAGGCAATGGCATGAAGAGTTGTCTTTCGCATTACTGGAATACCGTACTACAGTGCACACATCAATAAGAGCAACCCCATACCTCTTGTTTTATGGCACCGAGGCCGTGATACCTGCGGAGGTTGAAATCCCTTCTCTCCGGATCATCCTTGAAGCCGTAATCGAGGATAGTGAGTGGGTCAAGACTCATTTGGGACAACGGACCCTGATAGATGAAAAGTGAATGGCTGCGGCCTGCCACGGGCAGTTATACTAACAAAGAATGGCCCGTGCTTATAAAAAGAAGTTGCGGCCCAGGAATTTTAAAGTGGGACAACTCGTGTTTGTTGATACCCAATTTTTTCCTAAGTATTTTTTATACCCCAAAATAATTTCAAAATAACACATATATGCATACATAATCATACCCAAGTGTTTTGGTATTTTCCCAAATTTTTAAGGATTTTCAAAACCAATTTATTGTCTATTTTAGAAGTCTAAAACCCAATAATTATTCCCACAATTATCATTTTTGGTGAATAACTTATAGTATTCTCATATTTACACCAAAATATAATTAAGGTGATATTTACATATTTTTACAAATTTATTTGGCATTTTAAAGCTAAATCGCATATAATTATAATTATAGCCTATTTTACGATTAATAGTATTTCATAATTGCAAAATTAGTCCCAGTATTTTTTAATTAATATTTATGTATTCTTAATTGGTTCAGTACTTTTAATTTTCTTTTAAAATCATTTTCACTATTTTTATAAAATTAAATAGGGAAAAGTGGCTATTTAATATATAGCCAAATTGGCTTTCAATTTTAGCCCAAATTTGGACCCCATTTCCCAACCCAATTTTAATTAAAACCCGACCCACAACCTCTTCTAACATGCCCGAACCCGGAACCCCACCTACCCTTGTTCAATCTGGACCATTGATCACTCAAATCAACGGTCCCCGTTAACCCTTCCTTAATTAAACTCAAACAACCCCTTAACCTAATTCACTCTTACCAAACCGCTGCCCTAGAATCCCCTTTTCTCTTTAATTCTCTTTGAGACCTAAACCTAACCTTAGCCGACTCCCTCTGATTACCACCTAAAGTCGTCTGAATCCATGGCCTCCAAAGCCATTAAAGGCTTGTACCTGCCTCTTGAGACTCCTATATGCTCGATTATCTTGGTTTCCAGACCAGACCTTGAAGAGGCTTGGCCTAGACCCTATTTGATTCGAGTCCTTTGGTTTGACTCCGACCTTGCTCTGGCCAGCCATGGTTGTTTAAGCTTGGTTTTGGACGTCTCCTGCTTAGATCGTGACTTTCCAAGCCTTTCTCACTATTTGGGGTTCTTCTGAAACCCTAAAACCTTCGAGGTTCTTCTGATTCTTTTAGATCCATTGTAGATCTGTGTTCTCCTTGAGATTTTGAGCATTTTTCCGAGATTTCCTTCAAAACTTTGTTTTCAAAACCTTTATCTTTTCCGTTTTAGGATTTTGTTAAGTTATTTCAAAGATTTTCCGATTTCTTTTAACATATTCTATTGTGTTTCTTATGTTATTATTTACCGTGTTTCTTATGTTGTACTTCTACTATGCTTTTATATGTTTTCCTTTTACTGTGACCCTTTATGACGTTCTAGAACTTGCATGTCAAGAATCTTGGTTTCTTTTGAGGTTTTTGAATGTTTCTTCTGAGGTTATTGTCACGCCCCAAAATTGAGGGGCGCGACCGGCACCCGACCTGGTTGCCCCAGTCAAGCGGACCTAGGTGCCCTTCCTATCCCACAAGTTACCCCATAGTTTCATTGCTCATAAACCGAAGGAATTAGCAATTTATAATTAACAATACCTTTTTACAAAACATACATAACGTACATAGTTAATTAATAAGGTTCGCCACTTTCATCGCACAACATACAAAATACGGTTTTACATAAGTTCATAACCCCCATTTACTGTCTACAGAGCCTATGAAGATACAATGTAATAATACAATAATTGCCGGCAACAAGGCTCCGGCTATACCTTGCACAAAAATAGATATAAGACTCCGGAAGTAAAAGCGGCATGAGCCACGCAGGGCCCCAGGAGGAAAGAGGCTCACTAATACAGCTGATGGAGGATGAAGGGGAGCTACGGACGGTGGACTGGAGTACCTGCTGCTGATCCACCTACAATCATAACACAAATGTAGCCCCCCCGACAAAAGGGACGTCAGTACGTTTGAATTGTACTGGTATGTATATACAACTTTACCCTGAGTAACCTCAAACCATACACAAGTAACAGATAACAAAGAAATCACCAATTAAATACACACGAGATGTACAATCAAGGCAAACAAGTTAACAATCTCTCATTTTTCCCCATCATGTTTTCCACATCAATAATTTCAAGAATTTTCTCATATTTTCATTTCAATAGTGATAACGATCACTTTCCACCCTTATTACCTCAGCCACCCTTATCACCACAACTCACACCTTATTACTTCATGTTGCGGTGCGCAACTCGATCCCACCGATCAATCACAATTCACAAACAATATCACAACAATAACAATTTACAAGAATACAACAATTCTCAAAGAGCAACACCAATAGTTTATAAGGACTTCCACAGCCATCAATTTCATTTCCATTATATTCAACAACCAATGTAAAAGTTAAGTCACAATGATAATTGCCCACGACAAGCCACATATGATATTATCACAGTTGCTTCAGTTGGACTAATCACAATTCCTTTCCATCATTTGTTACACAGCTCTTACCACACAACCACATTCACACACACACGTTTGGTTTGTTGCCATTTACTTGCACTACCATAAGGGAAGACTTAACCAACAACGTTCAAGGCACATTAATCACATGAATTCACAAATATTCAACGTAAGTAAACACATATCAATCACAAGAGTTAAGTTTCACAAATAATCCACATAGACATCAAATACCAAATATTTGTACACCAAGCAAGGTGATTTTTCAAAGGTTAAAGTTAGCCATACATACTATTTTCAATTTACCAAATAATCTAGCAACGTCAATCTAGTGCAATAGTTAATAAACATGACTTAGAATTGGGGTTCACAATTGCTACTCAAACTTATTTAGTATATCAACCCTTCTTTTGCAAACCTCTATCTCTACCCAGTTTCCCTTTGCTAAGTTTTAGGTTTTAAGAAGGCATGCACGTACAATTTCAACCATTATTTTCAATAATCAATGCATGAGACTCCCCCCTTAGTTTAAACCTGAAAATCAAGGGAAAAGATTAGGGATTTTACCTGCAAGAATGGGGATGAGGGCATTACTTTGAATTTTTCCGGCCCGGATAGTTTTGAAAAATCAAATTGATGAAGATCACTTTCTCTCTCAAGAACCCTCTCTTCCATGTCTCTTATTTTATCCAGAAGATCACTAAAACTGAGGGGTTGGGGTGTTTTATTAGAAAGGGGGTCGGGTTTTAAATTTAGAAAATTTGGAGTCCGAGTTGGGTCTGCGGTCGCATTCTGCTATCTTAGAAATGAAATGCGGTCCGCATAATGGACCGCAAAATGTGTTCCAAAAATTCTTTTCCACTGTTTCGTTATGCGGGGGAAATGCGGTCCTCATATATAATTTGCGGTCGCATAATGGACCGTATTTTTTGACCTCAAATAGACTCACTCTGCGGTGCAAAATGAAGTCCGCATATCAGTTATACGGTCTCACAATGGACCGCATCTTGACCTTAATTTTTAACCAACCACTGCCTCAGTATGCGGTAGGAATGCGATCCGCATACTAGATCTGCGACCGCATACTGGACTGCAGAATGTCACTTTTCTGGGAAACTTGATTTCTTTGATTTTTAAAAGCTTAGATCAACACCAAGTGTCCAGACCGCGACGAGCAAGCTCGCCGCGAAGAATTTTACACATTTCTAATGCATATCCGGATCTGGACACCACAAGCTACTAGGTTTTGAGCACAAATTTTTTACTGGGCCTTACATTCTCCAACACTTAAAATCATTCATCCTCGAATGAGGACATTGTAAATCAGTTGGTTTTGAAAACGTGACATGCATACTTCTAAACTTTTCACTGACTCCCATATTTTTAGAAATTTTTTTCCAGAGTTTCCTTTGTAACTTAGACATATCTACTTGATAGAGGGCCCCCGAAACAAAATCTCAAGCACTATTGCATTCCCACAATGTCCCTACAGCTGGTATACAATTCAGTACTGCGACAATGACACACATTCAATCACTTGCTACCTTTTTTGCTCATCAATTAGTCATTTCAATGAGTTTCCACATGATTTAACTACTTCAACATACTACATGCATACAAGTAGTTCATTACCAATTTACACTACAATTAGTTGTTTACGAAGCACAAGAGTCTTTATAAAACTTTTCATTTACCAAAGAGAGGTTCACATGGTTCAAGACAATCACAACACCTACAATTTTTGCACAACTTGGGGAATTTCAATAGCATTTAGGAGGGAACCAATTTGAACACAATATTGGTTTGTTTTAGAGAATAAGAGTTTGCACAATTTCTACTAGACTTGTTCAAACAGATGGGGGTATCTTTCCTTCATTTCCTTTTCCGCTTCCCAAGTAGCTTCCTCAACTTGTTGACTTCCCCATAACACTTTAACTAAGGCAACTTCCTTATTTCTCGACTTACGGACTTGCCTATCAAGGATAGAAACTGAAACTTCTTCGTATGACAACTCTTCATTAACCTTGATGGTCTCGACTAGCACGATGGTGGATGGATCTCCCACCACTTTCTTCAACATGGACGCATAGATCACCGGGTGTACTAATGACAATTTGGGAGGCAATTCTAGTCTGTAAGCCACCTGCCCTATTCTTTGAATGATCCGATATGGCCCGACGTACCGAGGACTCAACTTTCCTTTCTTCCCGAATCGCATGATTCCCTTCATAGGAGATACCCTCAAGAACACCCAATCATCAATTTGAAACTCTAATTCCCTTTGACGGATGTTCGTATAAGATTTCTGGCGACTCTGAGCAGTTTTCATCCTTTCTTAAATGACTTAACTTTCTCCATAGCCTGGTGCACAAGATCTGGTCCTATCAATTCTGCTTCACCCACTTCAAACCATCCAATCGGGGTTCTACACCTCCTTCCGTACAATGCCTCAAATGGGGACATCTGTATGATAACATGAAATCTGTTACTGTAAGAGAATTCTATAAGTTGCAAGTGATCATCCCAATTACCCTTGAAATCCAAGACACAAGCCACAACATATATTCAAGCGTCTGGATGGTCCGCTCTGCTTGACCGTCAGTCTGTGGATGGAAGGCTGTGCTGAGATTCACCTGAGTACCCAAACCTTGCTGAAATGTCTTCCAAAAATTAGCTGTGAACTGGGCCCCTCAATTTGAGATAATAGAAAGTGGAGTGGCATGAAGCCTTACTATCTCCTTGATATACAGCTTAGCATATTGTTTTGCAGAATCGGTGGTATTGACTGGCAAGAAGTGAGCTGATTTGGTGAGTCGATCCACTATCATACCAATTGAGTCGAACTTGCGCTGAGTGCGAGGTAACCCCACCACGAAATCCATGTTGATCACCTCCCATTTCCACTTTGGTATTTCCATAAGCTGAGTTGACCCACCGGGCCGCTGATGCTCAGCCTTTACTTGCTAACAATTTGGACACCTAGATACAAAGTCCGCCACGCCCCTCTTCATACCGTTCCACCAATAAATTTCCTTGAGATCGTGATACATTTTTGTAGAACTTGGATGCACGGAATAACTGGAATTATGAGCCTCTGCCATTACCCTCTCCCTAAGCTTATCCACATCCACAACACATAACCTACCTTGACACCGCAAAATACCATTTTTGCCGCTGAATGAGAAAGGCGAAGTCTTGTTATTCAAAACTGCTTCCTTCATTCGAGCCAATGCTGGATCGCTAAATTTCTTTTCCTTCATTTACACTACAAGTGACAATTCTGCTCCATTATGCACCATAACATTCCCCTCGTCTGATGCTGAAATGCAAACCCCTAGACTGCCCAATTGATAGACCTCCCAAGCCAAGGGTCTTTGATCCGCTCCCAAGTGAGCCAAACTACCCATAGACTTCCGACTGAGAGCATCAGCCACCACATTCGCCTTCCCTGGGTGGTACAAAATATTCATGTTATAATACTTGAGCAATTCTAACCACCGTCGTTGCCTTAGATTTAGCTCCGTCTGCTTGAACAAATATTGAAGACTCTTGTGGTCTGAGCACACAACATGTGGACTCCTTAAAGATAATGCCGCCATATTGTTAAAGCAATTACAACTGCCGCAAGATCCAAATCATGCGTCGGATAATTATTCTCGTAATTCTTGAGCTGCCTTGAAGCATATGCCACAACCTTCCCATGTTGCATCAACACGCACCCCAAACCAATCATTGAGGAATCGCAATAAATCACAAACCCTTCCGTGCCCTCTGGCAAGGCCAATATTGGTGCCGAGGTCAACCTTGACTTCAATTCCTGGAAACTTTTCTCACAAGCGTCGGACCATTAGAACTTTACTACTTTTTGCGTCAACCTGGTCAATGGGGAGGCGAGGGTAGAGAATCCCTCCACAAACCTCCGATAATACCCTGCTAGACCCAAGAAGCTGCGAATCTCCGTCGGGGTCGTAGGTCTAGGCCAATCTTTTACTATTGAAATCTTCTAGGGGTCCACCTGAATCCCTTCACTTGAGATAACATGACCCAAAAAGGTAACGGACTCCAACAAAAATTCACATTTCAAAAACTTAGCATACAACTGGTGCTGATGAAGAGTCTGCAGAACTGCCCTGAGGTGATCGGCATTATTCTCCCGGCTCCGCGAATAGACAAGGATGTCATCAATAAAAACAATCACGAAGGAGTCTAGAAATGGCTTGAAGACTCGATTCATAAGATCCATGAAAGCTGCCGGGGCATTGGTTAGCCCAAAGGACATGACTAAGAATTCAAAGTGACTTTAGCGAGTTCTGAAGGCGGTCTTAGGAATATCCTGTTCCCTGATCTTCAATTGGTGATACCCGAACCGTAGATCAATTTTAGAGAAGAACTTTGCACCTTGATATTGGTCAAACAGATCATCTATCCGAGGTAAAGGATATTTATTCTTGATAGTGACTCTGGAACTGGCGGAATCTCCCTGTCCACTGGAGGAGGTAGGAGCATCCTGAGATCTCTGGGTTTGAGCGGCCACTAACTGTTTCAACATACGGATGGCTCCTCAAAGATCCCCATCTGAAACCCTGGGACCAGAAATTGGAACTGTATCAGAATTAGGAACATTGGCGGGAGGAATGGTAGCACCCTCTGCCGCAGCTGGAAAAGGAATACTTCGATCCGGAATGGTCGGGTCAGGTAGATTTAAGACCGAGGAGTCGTCCTCACCCACAGCATCAAGTACATGATTCATAGCCTCGCTCGGTGTGACATTGGCCCCAAGGATGAGTCTAGCTCTCTTCTTAGGTGCCATTACTGAAAAATTCGGAACAGAGCACGAGTTAGACATAAATACTTTCACGTTTCACTTCAAAGCACGATATAGAATAACAAGGAAGTGGGTAATTTCCTAAATGTCCATGCAGCCCCCTACTTATAGATGTGGTCGACAACACATCGATAAGAAGGGCTCTACTAGACACGGCTCTAAGACATCCTAGGACTCTTTTAAAACCTTAGGCTCTGATACCAAGTTTGTCACGCCCCAAAATCGAGGGGCGCGGCCGGCGTCTGACCGGGTTGCCCCAGTCAAGCGGACCTGGGTGCCCTTCCTATCCCATGAGTTACCCTATAGTTTCATTGCTCATTAACCGAAGAAATTAGCCATTTATAATTAACAACACCTTTTTACAAAACATACATAATGTATATAGTTAATTAATAAGTTTCGCCATTTTCATCGCACAACATACAAAATACGATTTTACATGAGTTCATAACCCCCATTTACTATCTACGGAGCCTCTAAAGATACAACGGAATAATACAATACTTGCCGGCAACAAGGCTCCGACTATACCTTGCATAAAAACAGATATAAGACTCTGGAAGTAAAAGCGGCATGAGCCATACAGGGCCCCGGGAGGAAAGGGGCTCACCAATACAGCTGAAGGAGGATGAAGGGGAGCTACAGATGGTGGACTGGAGTACCTGCTGCTGGTCCACCTACAATCATAACACGAATGTAGCCCCCCGGCAAAAAGGATGTCAATACATTTGAATTGTACTGGTATGTATAAACAACTTTGCACCTTGCAATTGGTCAAACAGATCATCTATCCGAGGTAAAGGATATTTATTCTTGATGGCCGACTCTGGAACTGGCGGAATCTCCCTGTCCACTGGAGGATGTAGGGGCATCCTGAGATCTCTGGGCCTGAGTGGCCACTAACTGGGTCAACATACGGATGGCTCCTCTAAGGTCCCCATCTGAAACTCCGGGACCGGAAACTGGAACTGTATCAGAATTAGGAACATCGGCAGGAGGAATGGTAGCACCCTCCGCCGCAATTGGAATAGGAATACTTTGATCCGAAATGGTCGGGTCACGTAGATTTAAGACCAGGGAGTCATCCTCACCCACGGTATCAGGTACATGATTCATAGCCTCGCTCGGTGTGGCATTGGCCCCTAAGACGAGTCTAGCTCTCTTCTTAGGTGCCATTACTGAAAAATTCGGAACATAGCACGAGATAGACATAAATACTTTCACGTTTCACTTCAACGCACGATATAGAATAACAAGGAAGTGGGTAATTTCCTAAATGTCCATGCAGCCCCCTACTTATAGATGTGGTCGACAACACACCGATAAGAAGGGCTCTACTACACACGGCTCCGAGACATCCTAGGACTCTTTTAAAACCTTAGGTTCTGATACCAAGTTTGTCACGCCCTAAAATCGAGGGGCGCGGCTGGCGCCCGACCGGGTTGCCCCAGTCAAGTGGACCTGGGTGACCTTCTTATCCCACGAGTTACCCCATAGTTTCATTGCTCATTAACCGAAGGAATTAGCCATTTATAATTAACAACACCTTTTTACAAAACATACATAATGTACATAGTTAATTAACAAGGTTTGCCACTTTCATCGCACAACATACAAAATACGATTTTACATAAGTTCATAACCCCCATTTACTGTCTACGGAGCCTCAAAGATACAACAGAATAATACAATACTTTCCGGCAACAAGGCTCCGACTATACCTTGCACAAAAATAGATATAAGACTCCGGAAGTAAAAGCGGCATGAGCCACGCAGGGCCCCGGGAGGAAAGGGGCTCACCAATATAGCTAATGGAGGATGAAGGGGAGCTACAGACGGTGGACTGGAGTACCTGCTGCTGATCCACCTAAAAACATAACACGAATGTAGCCCCCCCAGCAAAAGGGACGTCAATACATATGAATTGTACTAGTATGTATAAACAACTTTGCCCCGAGTAACCTCAAACCATACACAAGTAACAGATAACAAAGAAATCAACAATTAAATGCACAAGAGAGGTACAATCAAGGCAAACAAGTTAACAATCTCTCCTTTTTCCCCATCACGTTTTCCACATCAATAATTTTGAGAATTTTCTCATATTTTCATTTTAATAGTGATAACGATCACTTTCCACCCTTATTACCTCGGCCACCCTTATCACCACAACTCACACCTTATTACTTCATGTTGCGGTGCGCAACCCGATCCCACCGATCAATCACAATTCACAAACAATATCACAACAATAACAATTTACAATAATACAATAATTCTCAAAGAGCAACACCAACAGTTCATAAGGACTTCCACAGCCATCAATTTCATTTCCATTATATTAAACAACCAATTTAAAAGTTAAGTCACAATGATAATTGCCCACGACAAGCCACATATGATATTATCACAGTTGCTTCAGTTGCACTAATCACAATTCCTTTCCATCATTTTTTACACAACTCTTACCATACAACCACATTCACACACACACGTTTGGTTTGTTGCCATTTACTTGCACTACCATAAGGGAAGACTTAACCAACAACGTTCAAGGCACATTAATCACATGAATTCAAAAATATTCAACGTAAGTAAACACATATCAATCACAAGAGTTAAGTTTCACAAATAATCCACATAGACATCATATGCCAAATATTTGTACACCAAGCAAGGTGATTTTTCAAAGGTTAATGTTAGCCATACATACCTGGAGCCGAATTCCCTTTTAACTTCTATTTTCAATTTACCAAATAATCTAGTAACGTCAATCAGTGCACAAGTGAATAAACATGACTTAGAATTGGGGTTCACAATTGCTACTCAAACTTATTTAGGTTATCAACCCTTCTTTTGCAAACCTCTATCTCTACCCAGTTTCCCTTTGTTAAGTTTTAGGTTTTAAGAAGGCATGCACGTACAATTTCAACCATTATTTTAAACAATCAATGCATGAGACTCCCCCCTTAGTTTAAACCTAAAAATCAAGGGAAAAGGTTAGGGATTTTACCTGCAAGAATGGGGATGAGGGCATTACCTTGAATTTTTCCGGCCCGGATAGTTTTGAAGAATCAAATTGATGAAGATCAATTTCTCTCTCAAGAATTATCTCTTCCCTCTCTCTTATTTTGTCCAGAAGATCATTAAAACTGAGGGGTTGGGGTGTTTTATTAAAAAGGGGGTCGGGTTTTAAATTTAGAAAATTTGGGGTGTTTCATTAAAACGATTCTGCTCCATTTTGCAACATAACATTCCCCTCGTCTGATGCCAAAATGCAAACCCCTAGACTGGCTAATTGATAGACCTCCCGAGCCAAGGGCCTTTGATCCACTCCCAAGTGAGCCAAGCTACCCATAGACTTCTGACTGAGAGCATCGGCCACCACATTCGCCTTCCCTGGGTGGTACAAAATATTCATGTCATAATCTTTGAGCAATTCTGACCACCGTCGTTGCCTTAGATTCAGCTCCTTCTACTTGAAGAAATATTGAAGATTCTTGTGGTCCGAGAACACATCCACGTGGACTCCATAAAGATAACGCCGCCATATCTTTAAAGCAATTATAACTGTCGCAAGCTCCAAATCATGCGTCGGATAATTCTTCTCATGATTCTTGAGTTGCCTTGAAGCATACTCCACAACCTTCCCATGTTGCATCAACACGCGCCCCAAACCAACCCTTGAGGCATCGTAATAAACCACAAACCCTTCCGTCCCCTATGGCAAGGCCAATATTGGTGTCGAGGTCAACCTTGACTTCAATTCCTTGAAACTTTTCTCACAAGCGTCTAACCATTGGAACTTCACTGCTTTTTGCATCAACCTGATCAATGGGGAGGCGAGGGTAGAGAATCCCTCCACAAACCTCCGATAATACCCTGCTAGACCCAAGAAGCTACGAATCTCATTTGGGGTTGTAGGTCTAGGCCAATCTTTAACTGCTGAAATCTTCTGGGGGTCCACCTGAATCCCTTCACTTGAGACAACATGACCCAAAAAGGTAACAAACTCCAACCAAAAGTCATATTTCAAAAACTTAGCATACAACTGGTGCTGATGAAGAGTCTGCAGAACTGCCCTGAGGTGATCGGCATGATACTCCTGGCTCCGCAAATAGACAAGGATGTCATCAATAAAAACAATCACGAATGAGTCTAGAAATGGCTTGAAGACCCGATTCATAAGATCCATGAAAGCTACCGGGGTGTTGGTTATCCCAAAGGACATGACTAAGAATTCAAAGTGACCATAGCAAGTTCTGAAGGCGGTCTTTGGAATATTTTGTTCCCTGATCTTCAATTGGTGATACCAAGACCGTAGATCAATTCCGGATCTAGACACCACAAACTACTAGGCTTTGAGCACAAATGTTTACGAGTCAAAAGGTACTATGTTTAGTCCTTATGCAACAACAACATTGTCCGATTAGGATGACGAAGGCCTTCATTCTCGCTACCCAAACACTATCTACACTTTGCAAACACATTTGAGACGGTTCCTCTTCTTTGATTACCCTCTTTTGAAACTGAAAGCAGTGTTAAAAAAAAGAAGAAATGATGATGAAAAAAAGAGAGAAAATAAAAACAACAAAACAAAATGTTCCCTGAACTACGTTCGACTTGATTCTGAAAGGATACATAGGCAGCCTCTCTCTGGGGTTCAGTCACACCAAAATAAAAATCTAGTTTCCCCCAAAAGTGAAACTGGGGTAGATGTCATAATGGTTCGACAATGAGCCCACCAGAATGGTTCTAAAGTTGTAATTCCATCCAGATTCTTTTTACCCAAACTTCGTCCAAGTTTTTCTGGTCAACCGACAAAGGCGTCAGAATTAGAAACACTGTTGCTTGGATCTGATACAATCAAAATGAGAGAAATAAAATGAGAGAGTCTTATCGGTGAAAATCTACGGGCACCGTGAGGCGATGGTGAGCAGAGAATTTGAAAATGAGAGAGTATTGTTAAAGAAAACTCGTAAAGAGCACTATAAGGCGACGATGAGAAGAGAAATGCGAGAGATTGATTGGCAAAAACCCGCAATGGGCGCCGTTGATCAAAAAGAAGAAACCCCTCACCACCATTGGTACTGGAAAGTCCTGGCAAGATTTCCTGGTTTTGAACCATGGATCACAATGAGTTTATGAGAAGTTGAGAAGTTTGTGTGGGTCGGGTATCCAGTCCAAGAAGCATGTCATGTCTATTGAAGCCTGCATGCACCATAGATAAGTCCTTCTTCCTCCCCGAAAGGGACACTTCTATTTAAATTCATTTCCTTGAATCACTTTCGGTCTAACTCTGCTTCCGAAACTAATACAAAGAAAAGGTGGAAAGATTGGCTTTACAGGGTTCTGCCTAACAAAAGCTAAAGAAAAGTACCCAGCCTCAGTGGATGCTTCAAGTCGATCCCGACTGGCCATGGTGGATGATGCTTTGAAATCACAGTTATTGAAAAGGAAAAGAAACACAAAGGCAAAATCCCTAAAGGCGGAATAAAGTGAAAAGGTCAAATCCCCATACGGGCGAGCCGTCATGAAATCTCAAAAGTTGAGTCCCTCGGTTAAAAAGAGAGATCAATCTTCAAAAAACCAGCAAGCAGCAGAGGTTCTCAACAAAGGTTCAGGCCGAGATCGAGTAATCAAGAGAATCAAGACCACAAAACCAACCACTGTTTCAAACTAACAATTGTTGTTTGTTTGAAAATGAAACATGTGCAATCTAAAGCAACCGTGCAAGAAGAAGGTGCAACCAAAAGAGAAAAAGAAATGCGCGAGTGCTAGAAATAACTTTGCAGCAATAATCAATCCAAAAAGGGAAGTTTCCTCCAAGATCCTTCCTGTATTCTACTAAAAAATGAAATGACAAAAAAAAAAGAAGAGAAAAAGAAGAAAATTCAAAAATGATAGTTTAGAATCCCCAATATCAATTTTTTCATGCTTCACCAACATTAGGGCTCCAATCCCTGAGTTGAGCCTTTTTAGACATAGGGCCTCCATTTCCTAGTTGCCTTTTTGCCAACAATAGGGCTCCAATCCCTGAGTTGAGCCTTTTAGACATAGGGCCTCCATTCCCTAGTTGTCTTTTTGCCAACATTAGGGCTCCAATCCCTGAGTTGAGCCTTTTAGACATAGGGCCTCCACTCCCTAGTCGCCTTTTGCCAACATTAGGGCTCCAATCCCTGAGTTGAGCCTTTTTAGACATAGGGCCTCCATTCCCTAGTCGCCTTTTGCCAACATTAGGGCTCCAATCCCTGAGTTGAGACTTTTAGACATAGGGCCTCCATTCCCTAGTCGTCTTTTGCCAACATAGGGGCTCCAATCCCTGAGTTGAGCCTTTTTAGACACAGGGCCTCCATTCCCTAGTCGCTTTTTGCCAATATTAGGGCTCCAATCTCTGAGTTGAGCCTTTTTAGACATAGGGCCTCAATTCCCTTGTCGCCTTTTCGCCAACATTAGGGCTCCAATCACTGAGTTGAAATTTTAGATATAGGGCTCCATCCCCTAATCATTTCCCTTCTATATAGATGCAATCCTTATTTTATTTGCTTTAAAAAAAAGAGGAATAGTTTAGATTTCGTTGCAAATAACTCAAGAAATCTTCCTAGTGAAAATTGGGGCAAAAAAGTTTTATTCTTTTGTTCTTTTGGTGTGTGAGCAGGTTTGACATCAAGGCACATGATTCGAGATGAACAAAAGAATGAGTCTCAATCGAAAATAAAGAAAAGAAGAAAAGGAACAAAAAGAAGTGAATTCAAATGCTAAAGTGGACAAAGATACAGATTGCTCATGATATGATTGCAGTCACAAGCTCCGCATATCCCGCTTTGAGCCAAGAGCTGAAGAAAGAACTAGCACATACAGTTGACGGGCATCATGATTCAGATTAGAGTCTGCAGCAAGAGCTAGCCAAGACTCAAGATCAAGCTTCAAGAGATTTATAGATAGGAATCTTGTAACTCGTAGTTGATAGGCCTAGCTAGCTTAGCTTTTGATTTTCCTTTTGGTGTAATAAGGAGGTCAACAAGCAATAGCAACAGCAGTAGCAGTGAAATCACAGCTCCCTGTAGTCCCAGCTACCAACACTTCCAAAACTACACTAACCTGATTCCTTTATAGCCAAGGATATGTAGGCAACCCCTGAAGCAAGGTTCGGTCAGATATTTTTCAAAAATGCTTCTCATGGAGTGCCAAGCAGGAAAAAATCTCTCATAATTGCTCATTTTATCTTTGCCCGAAAACCCTTCGTGTCTCCGAGCAAAGAGTTTTAATTTGAAAATAAAAAGGAAAGGAAAAAAAAAAGAATTTGAGCTTCTTAATAAAAATACCCGAATTTGGGCTGGTCCAAGCTAATTACCCGCCCAAACCACTCAAATACCCAGCCCAGAACCGACCATACCCGGTCCAGTCTTCCCAAACCCCCAAACGGCCCCGTTTTTATCCCCAATCAATCCTAGCCGTTGAGGTTTTGGAGATCTAACAGTTCAGAAGCTACGGTAATTTGATATTTAACTGTCCAAACGTCCCGCACCACCCCCGTAGCCTCATCTCTAACCTCTCACACCCTCAGAGATAAACTGTAAACCTAGTCGCCGCCCTAAAATCCTCTGCCGTATCTGGTGGCACCGCCGCCTCAGATCAGTCCCAAATTAACACCCCATCATTCCCATAGTTCCCTTATACAAAATTTCTAATTACTTTCCTTCGAATCTCAAATTGGAGCATGAACCCTAATTTCTCAAAAAAAAACTCAAATCGTGCGAGTTATTGAAGATTGAGGCCGAAATTGATCTTATTCATGTGTTTTCACCTGAAAACACATGATTAAGACCTATTTCGTTCAAAATAAGAGGCTCAAGGAATAACTTCAAGGTTGGCCTGTCTGATTTTAGGTATTTCCAATTTCTTTTCCTTTTCCCGCATTTCTTCTTCTTTTTAATTTAAGTTCACTTTCATCTCTTTTCTGTCCCCTCTTTGTTATATGTTTGTCTTCATTTTTTTTCCATTGCATGATGTAGATTAACAACAAATCTTGCTTGTTTGGCTTTAGATTTTATTAAATAGGATAATTAGTTTATTTTCCCTTTTGCTTGATTTTGGTTTCATTTTAAATGGTTTTCTGATTTTTCTTTTGGAATTTTGGTTAGTCCTTTAATTTGTGAATTATGATAATGGTTTGAGTTCAAGCGCTGAAATCATAGGCCCAATTAGGAACTCAATCCAGTCTGGCCGGCACAGTCGTTAGAGCCAGAACCATGGGTCAACTTGACCCGGTTGGTGAGCTATAGTAAAAAAAAGAGTTTCAAAGGCTAAATTAGGAATTGTAGTTTAAAGAATCTTTGAATAACTGCTAGGAAGTTGCCTACAAGCTGCAAAAACATAATAACTTGATCAACAAGTCAGAAAATTAGGGGTTAAGTAGCAAATTTGAAAATTGTAAATGGTCTAAAGGGCAAAAACTAAACCCCTAAGGCTGCCCTAGTAACTTGCCTATAAAGGCATAGTTAATTGAGGCTGAATACAGACTTGGAAGAGAGAAAAATTGTAGAAAAAAGAAAAACGGCAAACATTTCTACTGTTTCATTGAACCCCATTAATATCTCTGATTCTTTTCAAAGTCTGAGGCAGTAGTTTCTTTAATGTGGGATTAAAAATGAGCTGAATCTGGTTCTTAAGTTCGGTTTGAAGTTTTTGTTATTCAATTCACTGTTCTATTTGTTGCTCATCGATTTCACTATTTGTCTTGCTCAAATCTGAAGCAAATATCTTCTATTTCTGTTGTTGGACTCTTACTTTTCATTTCTTTTTGTTCGAGGTATGTTTTAGTCCTCTATGGGTGTCACTTGATGTATAAACTGAAGCATGAGTTGAGAATGGTATAAAATGTGGTGTTATTTGTAAACTTCATCTTTTTTTTTCGATTTCGTGATAATTATGTAACTTTGGAACTCTGCCTACTGCATGTGTCAAAGAATGGTTGTAGTTGAAATTAGATAGTGTTAGTTAGCATAGTGACTTCCTGTTGATCTTGTTGTTGAGTTCCGTAACCAGTGCTGGAGCTCGCTTTGAGTGATTATCTTGTTATTATTTAAGAGTTTGGCCTGTATTCATGAGGTGAATTAGGTTACAAATTTGTTCGTATATGATTCGATATGGCTGTAACTGTTATGCCTATGGTTGTAGGCTGTGATGAAAGTAGCTTTGCTATAATCGGAGGTAGAAGTTTTGTCAGATGGTCTTTGGTTGGACCCAGTATTCAGAACGTTGGCATGAATAGGACATCTTAAATATCTCATTGTTTTACATGTTATTTTTCAGTTTAGGTGTCACGACCCATTTTCACAATAGGTCATGAGGGCGCCTGACACCCCTTTCAGGTAAGCCATTGCAGAAATATTTCTAAAATACTTATATTACTTTTAATTAGAGATAAGCGAAATAAGCACTAAACTTCGAATTAAAACCAGAAGAGATAAATACTACGATAAAATAATTACACAACTGCCAAAATAATTGTCTACTAAAGTGTGTGATAGAACCTGGTGTCAAAAGCTACGGGCAACTAGTAGAATATACAACCAAAAGAATATCATACTATCCTACTGTCCAGATCCAAATAGACATAAATAGAATTACAAAGAAAGACTTCTTCGGCTGTGGATTGAAATGGAAGGAGAGCAGCTCACCATAGAAGTCCCACGCCCGCTCACGGATGCGCACCACAGTAATAACCAGATCCACCTGCCTCAGACCCTGTACATTTAAGTACAGAAGCGTAGCATGAGTACATAGACAATATGTACCCAGTAAGTATCCCGTCTAATCTCGAAGAAGTAGAGACGAGAGGTCGACATGATACTCACTAGGGTCAGATAGTATTTTAAGTATGATTTTAACAATAAAAAGTATTCAATACACAATAGTTTACAACATGTATATAATTCATATTCTCACTAGAATTCTAACTAATCAAGTATCACAGTTACATTTATCAATTCATTTCAGCCCATGAAAGGCAATATAAACATTTAACATTCTCAGGCAAAGCTATATAAGCATGCCCAAATATACCGAGGCGACGACCCGAAACAACAAAAATAAAATGTGCACTTGACGAGGGTCGACGGCGCGCCTATAGATGCATCTATTCATACCGAGGAGATCGGCCTGATCCACAAATAAGGAGAAATATCAAGTATACACACAAGGCACATCAATAGTCATAAATGCCAAGCAAGACTTAGATAATTATACAAGTATGTTCTTATTCCCTTTTCAAGTCTCTAGGATATCCTAGGTGCTTGTATTAACAAGATAATATAGAGAGTTATATACAATGAGCATGTTGTGGGTCCTAAACTACCCGGACAATTAACATAGTTGTAGCTACGCACGGACTCTCCTCACCTAGCGCGTGCGTAGCCCCCGCATAAACAATTACTCAATTATTAATCCTATGGGGATAATTCCCTCTTACAAGGTGAGAAAGGAGACTCACCTCGCTCCAAAGCGTGCTCCCAATATCAAGAACAAGCGCAAGATCTTAATTCGGAACCGAACGATCACAAGCTAGTTAAAATAGGTAAGACCTAGTCAATAGAGGCTTAAAAGGTCGAATTCTAACTATTTAAATATTTTTCCAACCTTTTCCACAAGTTTTCTAAATTCCGACCCCGGGCCCACGTGCTCGGATTCCGATATTGTTTGAAGGAAATTGTTCTCTACAACCTAAGGATCAATAATATATGATTTCTAGTCCATTTCATTACAAATTCCATGCTTAAATCGTAGTTTTGTTAAACCCTAGGTCTAGCCCTAACCCTTTGATTTTATCTAATTTTTAGTGTTTAATCTACCTAATATACATGTATTTGAACTAATAACAAATGGGAGTAACTTATCTTGAAGTGCTATGTAGAAATCCTCTCTTTGGAAGCCCCCAAATCGCCTAAGTGTGGAGTGTTGTCACGACCCAAATTCGAGGGACATGACCGGCGCTCAACCGGGTATCTCCAGCCAAGTGGACCTGGGTGCCTTTTCTATCCCACGTGTTACCCCGTATTTTCATTACCTATTAACCAAGTGAAATAGCCATTTATCAATGAAACAATTTTACTCAACATACATAACATACATAGTTCTTAGCCTGGTTTACAACTTATATCACCCAACTTACAAAATACATATTTACATAAGTTCGCAACCCACATTTACTGTCTACGGAGCCTCTAAGGATACAAAAGGATGATACAATACTTGCTGGTAACAATGCTCCGGCTATACCTTATACAAACATCAAAACAAGATCCCAAAACAGAAGTGGCATAAGCCACATAGGGCCCTGAAAGGAAAGGGGCTCACCGAATCAGCTGGCGGGAAGTGATGAGGTGCTACTGTCGGTGGGCTAGAGTACCTGCTATGGATCCACCTACAATCATAACACGAATGTAGCGCCCCGGCAAAAGGGACGTCAGTACATTTGAATTGTACTGGTATGTATGAACAAACTTTGTCCCAAGTAAACTCAAACCATACACAAGTAGGTAACAATAATAGAAACATCAATCAAATGCACAAGTAAACGAACAATCAAGCCAAACAAGTTTTCAATCTCTCATGTTTTCCACCTTCCACAATTCCACATCAATGATTTCACAATTTGCTCAAATGTTTATTTCAATAGTGATTTCGATCAATTTTCCACCCTTATTACCTCGGCCACCCTTATTACCTCGCCACCCTTATCACCACAACCCACACCTTATAACTTCGTGTTGCGGCGCGCAACCCGATCCCACCGTATAGTCACAATTCACAAACAACACAACAACAACAACAATTCTTAGAGAACAACAACAACACTTCTCAAGAAGTAACAACAACAATTCACAAAGAATTTCCATAACCATCAATACCATTGTCCATCATTTTCAACAACTCATATGTAATTTAAGCCACCACAATAATTTCCCACAACAAGCCAAATATGTTATTACCACAGTTGTTCCAATTGCATCATTTACGATTTCCTTCCATCATTTGTTTCTCAACTCTTAACACATAACACTTTCACAATCACACATTAAGTCACAAACACTCAATCAAACCAATCAAACACCCAACAAACCAATCACAAGAATTTCACAAATAGTCCACTAGATCTCACATACCAAATAGTCATACACCAAACAAAGTGACTCTACAAAGGTCAAAGTTAGCCATACATACCTTTCATGAGCTTTCCTTTAATTACTACGACATTCCGAAAATTCAAGCAACTTCAATCTACTTTGGGACATAGAAAAATTGAACACAAATTAGGAAGATATTCATAATTCTAGCTTATTTGAGCATTTTATCAAATACTAGTTGAGCATCTTGATTTCAAATCCCCTTTTCAAGATTTTCTTTATTCCCTAACCCAATCTTTACTTATTTATGTTAAACAACCTTCCCATAAACCTAAGTTGTACATGCATGCATACACAATAGCATTATACCCAATAATCATACCTCAATACCCCATCTTATACTCTAAACTTGAAATTAAAACCTAGGGCATGGAATCTTACCTCTTAGATGAAGAAATTGTGAATGGGTTCTTTGATTCTTGAAGATTGATGCAAGATTGGATGATTTACATGTTTTTTTCCTCCTTCTCTTTCTAGAAATGCTCTCACCTCTCTCTAAAATCAGTAGAAAATGACCCCAAATGAAGTCCCAAAGGCTATATATCAAATGGGGTCGGGTTATAAAAATTAGAAAATTAACCCTCCGATGTCAACTATGCGATCGCAGAACTGACCGCATAATGAACATGGGGGCTGCAGAATGCACCAAAAAATCGGTGCCCAAAACTGGGCTACACTGGTTCAATCTGCGGTTTGATTTGTGACCACAGATTAAAAATGCGGACCGCATAATTGACATTGAGATCGCAGATCTGACATGACACAGGATTGTATTTTCCATCCTTTGGTAATTTGATAATAACTTTGTGTATGAATGTCCAAATGACGAACGGTTTTGAATCGTTGGAAACTAGACTCGAAGAACTCTTATTTGATAGGTTATCCATCACATGAAACCTTATAGATATTTAGATATGCTCGTTCAAAGTAGGGACTAGTGCAAAATCATTGGGAATTTTAGTCTATTATGGACTTTTCCAATTNAAAATTAGAAAATTAACCCTTCGATGTCAACTCTGCTATAGCAGAATGGACCACAGAATGAACATGCGGGCCGCAGAATGCACCGCAAAATCGATGCCCAAAACTGGGCTACACTGGTTCAATCTGCGGTTTGATTTGCAACCGCAGATTAAAAATGCGGACTGCATAATTGACATTGAGATCGCATATCTGACATGACACAGGATCGCATTTTCCAGCCTTTGATAATTTGATCATAACTTTGTGTATGAATGTCCAAATGACGAACGGTTTGAAGCGTTGGAAACTAGACTCTTTGATAGGTTATCCATCACCTGAAACCTTATAGATATTTAGATATGCTCGTTCAAAGTAAGGACTAGTGCAAGATCATTGGGAATTTTAGCCTATTATGGACTTTTCCAATTTTTTCTTAGACTCAGGCCTTTCCTTGGACCCCAAATTACTTACCACAAGACTTATACACATATTTACCAAATCCAATGGATGTACACCATATCAATAGCACATAAAAATATTATAATAAGCCTACGCGACACCACGAAATCCTAAATTACTTAGTGAAATTTTCCGGGACCTTACATTCTTCCCCCCTTAGGATCATTCGTCCTCGAATGAGGAGTAGAGTCTTCCCCAAACACTTTAGCATCACACATCTCTTTTCTAATCTACCTCAAGTCCCTAAATTTTGACTAACTCCAAAATTCTTCAGAAATTTCGGCAGAGTCTCCTTTGTAACTAGGCCTATCCACCTGTCAGAGAATCACCAAAATCTTAAAAACACATCCACAACTAGACAGAGCACCACGATGTATATATCGACAATACTAACCTTAGTATTACAAGCACTACATTATCATAGGGATACCAGAACATGGACTGCACAGTTTTAGATCAAAACACCTATATAGTACATTTCAAGTAAAACTAATTGATATTCAATCAAGCAAAAAAAATATTTTCCTTCCACAATACTTTCAGCCTTCCAGATGACCTTCTCGACTTACAAGCTCTATCAAGACACATTCTCAGAAATAATGTCAACTCCCAAACATTCAAAACAAGGATGACAGATAAACATCTCGCATGAGTTAACTATCCATTGACTTTACCTTTTAATAACTTCCACTGTACAATTTACATTCCACCGGATATTGCAATTCATGGTAACAACAACAACCCACAATTCCATTACATGGCATCATACCATCAACAATGTCATTTCATAGTAACCAAACAATCATGTGTTCATAATTGTCCTTACGAGCCATTAATGTATTCACAAAGGTGTTCATCAACAAGAATATAATTTCATTTCAATCAATAATCCATACGAAGTCAAGCCACGATGATTATTGCCAATAGTGCATCATATAAGATATTACCATGATCATATAGTTCAATCAAGTCAATTCACACCCCTCTTTTACCACTACATTCTTAGACATAAACATATGGAAACACAAAGTACATGAGGAACAGTTACGGGGAATATCCTACTCCTATTGCAACCTAATGTGGAATACACTTATGTTACCTTTATTATCAATTCTCATAACATCTTCAGGGGAAAATATGCAGAATAGCCCGTTCACCATCCAAACTCTAAATCTCTAGGCGAATACTCACACTAAACCCTTGATGACCTTCAACAATTACTCTAAGACGTGCTATCATAAACTAACCATAAAATTACCTATCCAATATATATGTGATCACACTGTGAAGCTTAATCTTTGACTTGTCTGAACTTACAATACCCAATGGATCTAATACAGTGAGGAACAACAGAGTCCAAGATCAGGCTAGAGTTATTCAGGAATCTATTAATACGCTGAGCAGAGCATTTCATGAGGTCATACGCTAAGAGACACATATGGCTACTACTAACAATACTGACATGGTTAATTATTGTGAGGACATCAATTATTAGACAAATAATTCATATGGGTAACTTGTACATTGGTAATAGGAACCATTAAGGAGGAGTACTCAAATACGTGAACCACTCGTTTTCTAGAATGTAGGGAAAATCCGTTATCAAGAATAAGAATACTATGGCACCTTGAATATGATACGGGTTTCAAAATACATGCGGTTGAATTACACTCTTGACATTACTTGACACATGGAATCGATTCCACAAGCCCATGAGGACGAAAAGAAGTTGAACGCTTATGAGATTATCATATTTCAGATAGCTTAACCCTTCCTGATAATTGATCATATACGAGGGAACTAAAGATACGACCAAACTTGTCTTTCAAATCGATATTCTCATGATATGTGCAAAAATCAGAAGTCATCTAATATTAACCGTTCACGAGTGAAACCTTATAGCTAGAACATCTTGACATTGGGACGAAATCATGAATTGGTTAGATGGTTCTAATAGTTAACACGATGCTTCGGGGAGAAGGCAAATAACACTCCTGTCCAGCCGAGGAGGTGAGATACCAGGGGTAGCAAAACTCCCCGCACATGAAAATGACATAGTCAATGATTCTAGAAGTTGTGGGTCTGAAGACAACAAAACTCAATGAGACAGTGCACAATAATCACTGAAGGTTTGCAGATGTTCATGATGAGATCTCCATAGGTTTTGACTTGAAAAAGGAAGTGTCATAGTGACACATAGAAGGGCATGTTCTCTTATAGTTATCGTGTAAGTGTTGGGAAATAGCACAACGAATTCACTAAATAAGGAATACGATTAACACATTGTGGAGACATAAATAGAAAATAATCATTTGTTATAAGCTACATACTTTTGCTATATTAACCCCCAGACTGCATTGCAGGACCACATCATGGGTAACCACAATACTAGAAACTAAGTGAGCTACTTGCTACGGGATATCTCAAGTTGACACAAAAATCATGGCGACAAAAGATCTTCCTGTGATGGGAATGTGAGGATCTCAATTTTCAGAAAACCTTTATTCACACAGTAACCATTTCGATTGATATGCACTTGTAGGATAAGTGTTGACGCATGCTCTCATGTTACTTGATAGTTAGAAGGTTTTCATGATGATACTTGCAAGAGAGTGGATTGGCTGTTCAAGCCATATAAGCCATATACACAATTGAGTAAAAGAGTGAGTCGAGAAGGATCACAACTCTGGGATGCTTTTCATGGAACTTGACACCACATGTACAAACTTTATGATGGTGCATATATAGGCACAAGTGAGCAGATGTTGTCCACTTAAATAAAAAGTTTCTGTAAGAAATTCATCGGGAATAGTCCCTTGTTGAGAATTTAGAAAAATTAAGTGGGAAGTATCAATAGTGCTAAAACTCAATTACGGAACATAATTCTAGAGCTCAATTACATAAGAAGGTGTAAGTCAGAGAACTACGATAGAGAGACTTTGTGAATAATACGTCTAACTCAAAGAGCATGTGCATGAAATGTTTTGTAATTTAGATTCTTTCTAAGAACATATCTATGCAAAGACAAGGAAATCATAAGGGTTTAACAAAAGCTTTAAACAATCACCACATTGCCAAATAAAAAGGGATCACATAGCTTTCACTTAATTTCCATACCTCTAGGCTGCATTTCATAGCCCTTCCAAAGGGCTCACATATCAAATTATACACCTATGCGTTTCGTACAATAATAAGGAAATCACAAGTACAAATCAAACACTTTAAATGATCACCACATTATCAAATAAAAGAATCATGCCATTTTCACGTATATTAGTCTATCGGCACTTGGGGCCATAATTATCATATCATACTTGGCACTAGGCCGCATTTCATAACACAATCTCTTATTTCCCGCATTTCACATCACTTACGCATATTTCACATCAATATCATAATCTGTTTCATATTCCCTCATGTCATAAGCATCACCAGGTACAATTATAATTCCAGTTCTCGACACATTCGCCATACTCTATTTCTCACAAATCATTTGACTTATTTCAATATCTCTATACACAGAGGATTTCACATAGTTTGACATAATATATACATCTCCAATTTCAATTTATGGTCTTAGCATTTCAATATATGATTCATATTCCTTGAACCCTTTTTAAGTTATAAATAATAGCACATTAATCGTATTGGAATGCATCTTTCACAAACATCGGGTCACAACACCAATTCATGTAAATTATCAGTCACAGTTAGAATCCAACATTCAGTCTTACCATATTTACACAGTCACCTACTTCACTTCCAAACAGCTTTATACATTACCAATAACTAGATACAATCAATCAAATACCTTTGGTACACGTAAGAACATTTTTGTGGATCAACCATAACGAGTTTTCTCACACAATTTGGCATCAAAATCTCAATTTAAACTTGACTTGAAGTCTAGGCATTTTAGCACATAGTTCCCATTATTTACATATCTTCACTTACCAAAAATAACATATTAAACACATTGAGGTACATCCTTCACATATATTCTTGCAACACCCAAATTCTTTGAAATAATAAATACTACGTAAATCAAATTCCGGACTTACAACATACACAGGGACACCATGGGAGCTCAATTTCTAAGAAGAGGGAGTTTTAGCCATACATATTGATGATATACTACATGATCTGGTAGTGTAGTGACATTAGTAGGAACAAGGGTACTCCCCTTAACAATAAGTTCTACCAATCCCTCCATGGCTCAATACATTCTACTAACGAGTCCTTGGGAAATCCACTCGGACTCAATGGTGGGATCAATCCCTCCTTAGATGCTTCAAATTTGCAGATTATGGTATCAAAATTACCAATCTTGAGAGTAATACTTAGAGAGGAAATTAGCTCCCTATCTTGAGCCATATCGCACGATCTGGAATATCAAAGAAGGGTGAAATTCCTAAATGTCCAAATAGCCTCCAACTTATAGATGTGGTCGACAACACACCGATAAGAAGGACTCTACTAGACACGGCTCCGAGACATCCTAGGACACTTTAAAACCTTAGGCTCTGATACCAAGTTTGTCACACCCCAAATTCGAGGGACATGACCGGCGCTCCACCGGGTATCCCCGGTCAAGGGGACCCAGGTGCCTTTTCTATCCCACGTGTTACCCCGTATTTTCATTACCTATTAACCAAGTGAAATAGCCATTTATCAATGAAACACTTTTACTCAACATACATAACATACATAGTTCTTAGCGTAGTTTACAACTTACACCGCCCAACTTACAAAATACATATTTACATAAGTTTGCAACCCACATTTACTGTCTACGGAGCCTCTAAGGATACAAAAGGTTGATACAATACTTGAGGGTAACAAGGCTCTGGCTATACCTTAAACAAACATCAAAACAAGATCCCAAAACAGAAGTGGCATGAGCCACATAGGGCCCCGAAAGGAAAGGGGCTCACCGAATCAACTGGCGGGAAGTGATGAGGTGCTACTGTCGGTGGACTAGAGTACCTGCTATGGATCCACCTACAATCATTAAACGAATGTAGCACCCCCGGCAAAAGGGATGTCAGTACATTTGAAATGTACTGGTATCTATGAACAAACTTTGTCCCAAGTAAACTCAAACCATACACAAGTAGGTAACAGTAATAGAAACAGTAATCAAATGCACAAGTAAACGAACAATCAAGCCAAACAAGTTTTCAATCTCTCCTATTTTTCACCTTCCACAATTCCACATTAATGATTTCACAATTTGCTCAAATGTTTATTTCAATAGTGATTTCGATCACTTTTC